>ML788412.1:803123-821731 GCA_009831015.1 Picea engelmannii
CCATATTTACTTCTTATCAACCATGAAAAAACAATAATGAGTCATATTTACATCAAACACTATTGGGTCCATTACCCAAAACTTTGTGCTACAGGTCTTTCTTCAAGGGTTGACATCAATGACAACCAACCTTAATCAACAAAATCCACCTTGTAAATTGAGAGACCAAATCAGTAGAAATGCCTGCCCATAATTCTATATATCTCCAAATTTAGCGATCTAAGTTTTGGGGTGAAGTTGATAACATTCTGAATCTATCTATATTTCCTAGAGTGCATTTCCAAGTGAAAAAGGACTTCTACCTAGAACCCAAATTCAAGATCTTTTGTAAAATGGATGGCAAAACTAGATTACTATAAAATGCATGCCTAGGAATCATATGACATCGAAAATGAGTGATAAAAGTTGTGGAGTTTGTATTTTGTCATTTTACATATATTCATACTTTAGTTGTGCATTTTGAAACCAAAAACCCTCTACTTTGTATAAAGGTTAAAAACTTCTTTGTAAATGCATAAATGGAAAAATGCTTAAAAATGCATGAAACCAGGGCATTGTGAAAATGCACGCCCAACTCTTAACACACTTGCAATTTGAGTGATTCAAGTACTTGAGGTTGTCTTAGATTATTTTACATCTATCTACATATTTAGTGTTGTGTTTGTGAACATAAAAGTGGCTGCTGTGTAAAGGAGGAAAAATCTTCCTTGTAAATTGAGAGACCGAATCAGTAGAAAGTGCCCTAATGGAAATGCATGCCCATGCTTCTATATAGCTCCAAATTTAGTGACATAATTTTTGGGATGAAGTTAATAACATTATGAATCTATCTATATCATCTATAGTGCATTTTCAAATGAAAAAGGACTTCTACCTGGAACCCAAATTCAATATCTTTTGTAAAATGGTTGGCAATACTACATTACTATAAAATGCATGCCTAGGAATCATATGACCTCCAAAACGAGTGATAAAAGTTGCAAAGTTTGTATTTTATAATTTTACATATGTTCATACTTTAGTTGTGCATTTTGAAACAAAAAACCCTCTACTTTGCATAAATGTTAAAAACTTCTTTGTAAATGCAAAGAAATACATAAAGGGAAAAATGCTTAAAAATGCATGAAACCAGGGCATTGTGAAAATGTACGTCCAACTCTTAACACACTTGCAATTCCCATATGTATCATAAATATGTAATTTATAGGGGATGGATGGATGGATTCAGAAGAATAAGGCAATAAAACATACAAGGTATTCCTATTACAACTTCATAAAACACTTAGGACAACTTCATGCTTAATACATTCAACTATATCATAATATCACTTAGGTAAAAATTAATGTACATGAAAATAAATCAGTAAAATCTTCCCTTAGGGAGCTGAACGGGTGCCACTCGATTCGCCTTGTCTTCCCAATGGTAATTTAGAAAATTGACATATTATTTTCCAATCTTTTCCCATCGAATACTTATGATTATTCAAGTTTCTTACTGCTCATCCAAATCAATGTATTGCTCATAAACCGAGGGAGGTAATTTCTTGAAAATCATTTTTAGATTGTGCAACAAATCAAAATCCCCTGGCAACAATTCTACTATATCTTTCCCCTTCAAAGTGACATCAATATTTTTGAACTTGCTGTCACTATTCCTCCTATCTTCTAATAGATTCTGATAATTGTTCATTGGATACAAATCCCCAGTTTCATTCCAGAATGACGGTAATCGATGCTTGACTACATCAGTAAAAATCTTCTTAAAAGTAGAGATTTCTCTCATAACCTCATGACACTTAGTTTCTGCATTTTGCAGCAATATCCTTTTTGCAATGAATATTTTAGCATCCATTACAATGCCAGTTCTGTCATTGACATGCAAATCCTTCAACTCCTTTTTAGTTTTGATGTTCAAGAAATTTATTATATCAACTGCCAAATCATGTTTATTCTCCAACTCATTTGTTGTTCCTTTATGTCTTTCAATACTATGGTGATTAAATCAATCTCATCCTGCACCAGGGTAAAATACAACCAATTCTTAAAAATTGTGTTAGCTATATCGTCCCAAATGATATTCTTAGCTCCTTTCATGGTTATTCTCCCTGTCACCCTTTCCTTCATTCTATTTGCTTCCTTCTGATATTCCTCTTTAGTAGAATTGATTTGACGCAAACATAAATCTCTGCTATTCACCTGATCTTCTAGTTATATTACCTTAGCATCTCTTTGTTTGAGTTGGTTTTTCATAATGTCCAACTCGATCTCCTTCACACTCAAATCAACCATGAATTTTGATAAGTCCTCTACTGGTTGTAATGGAACAGTTTGCACTGTAGATGACTTGGCTTCCTACAATGGATGAGTTTCCTCGTCTTTGAAGGTTTCAATTTCATCTTGTAGTTGTTCTACGATCTTTTTACTTTCCAATAATTGCTGGTAAAGATGTTCCTTTTCCTCATGACTTGCCTACAACTCTAGGGTATAAACATGTTGTACATCAAGAACATTTAGCTTTTTCTTGAGGATATTAATCTTGTTATCCTTCTCTTTGATTAGGTCTCATAGAACAATCATATTTTTAGGAACTGTTCCCAGGGAAATAATCTTCCTCCAACTCATCAATCCAAATTCTATTGGCTTTAGTGGCCACCCTCTCCCACGTCAACTGCTTCGCTATTTTGAGTACCATATTTTTCATCTCCCTCTCACTGGCAGAGGATTGCAAGACCCCTCTATACAACATATCACTTGTTTGCTGGTGCAATTCAACCATATCCACATGGTGGATATCCCTAAGCTTTACTTTCATTTGGGTGTCTTTGTAATCTGCAGGAAAAAGAGGCTTAAGTACCTTTGACTCTAGTGCAACCAAATTGAAGATACCCTGCTGGTATTCCACAACACATAGTAGTTTTGTTTGAGCTATGTTTTCTCCCCAAGCCCGAGGATACATTTCCTTTTTCACCCTTTGAGGATACTTATCAGAGGTTCCTTCATCTCTAGAGGTCCATGAAAATTTTGGTGTTGACAATAGAATTGAATTGAGATGCTCAATAGTGATAGTAGGCCCCTTTGAGGCTGAACTAGCTTCACTTGATCCATGTCTGATTTGCAATATACCCTTCCCTTCTCCTGTAAACTCATCTAAGAACCCCTCTAAGTCTAATTCTTCATCACCTTTAGTTGTTTTTCTTAGCTACTCACTCAGCTGATCATCAATATCCATTTAAAAATGCATGTATGAAAATGTCCTCTTTCCAAGTTGTAATTCTTGTTTCTGAGGAGTTTGAATTACATTGGATTGGTCCATTGACTTAGTGGTAGTTTTATTTTGGGCATATGCCTCTAGAATCTCCTTAACGTCTTCCCATGAATCCAAGTTAGCAGTTCTTTCCACTACAGGAATTGACAGATGCTTGTACATGGGTTTTCTCACTGCAATCACACCATGTGGGTCATACACCCATCTACTTTCATTCTCAAAATCTAGCTGTCGTATCATTTCTTTTGTAACAACTAGAGAAATTTTAAGATTAACCAAGAAAGGGCCAAACTCTTGAGGCAGCTTGAAAGTGATGGCCTGCTTATGCTGGGCTAAATGAAATGGATCTGAAATGAGCCTTTGTCTGATGTATTCCAAAGAAAATATTCTTGGATTTAGGAAAATTGGCAACTTGTATGGCTCATGTTCAAAACCATATACTCTAATGATGGTGTGATCCTTACTAATCTGGTATCTTTGGGCAACTGCAATATCTTTTTAAACTCACGAAACATCCTAGGAGTCTGAGTGCCATGGAGCGGAATGTAGCATGCACTCATGAAATTGTTTACCTAAAGGATGAAACCTTTATTCTGGTCTCGTTTCCTCACCTCCTCAGTCCACTAAATTACTGGCTTGTTTTCACCTGAATCATCCTTTGTTTTGATCCCAAAGCTCTAAAAAAGGAAGAATTACTGAATAATATGAGTTGCACCAAGTAGGCTTGGTACCTAAAATAATTACTGATGTGGAAATTTGACAATTGGAAGTTTATGAATTCCTGTAGGACTTGACAATAATCAAATTTTGTGAGGGTGATTGACTCCGGTGGACATAAGACAGAAAGAAACCCTAAAATGGTCTCATCCACTACTCTATCATGTTCATAGCCTAAAACCTGACAAATCATGGAAATATCCTACTTGGTTAGTTTAGGGAAGATGGTGGATTTGAAATGAGGTGGACCAGTTTGTAATGGGGCATCTATCGCTAATGGATTTCTCGACAACTTCTCTCTTTCAGATTGTGATAATGCTTAGTACTTAGAGTCAAGTTCATCATCATCCAGGGTTTCATATACAACATGGTATGGAATTTGGATCATTTGGGCAATGGATTCTTTAGTTATTTCACAGACTATCCTAGAATCATGTTGATCCAGGATCTTTTCATCAAGTGACTTAAAGAATTGCATTAAATGAGCATAAATTAAAGTGCACCATTAAAGAAGGAAAATCTCAATAATGAAGAGACATAAGCATCAAATATGAACACAAAAACTTGATAACTAAGTTCGTCCGTGGTGGACTACGTCTCCGGGTCCTGCTCTCAAATGGGTAGGCTTTTTCATTAACTCAACAAAAGAATTTGGCAAAATACATAAGTATACCTCATTCTGAAATCAAGCTACAAAAATAATACTCAGATCAGAAAAAAAACAACACCATTGAATTTATGGTTTCAAATTACCCAAAAATGACTGTCTCCACATCTCAATCCAACTCTGGCACTCCCAGGCCCAAGAAGAAATTTGTCTCGGTTTCCATGCCCCTCTGAAACCTGCAATTAATGACTGTGCTACATTGAAATGTGTGCCCAAGGCCATACTGCACATGCACCTCTCCTCCCCAGGGCTCGATGGACTCAACACTTAAGTAATTTTGTCGACGTTCAATACAAAGCACGGGCTGTTGGTCTATTGGTTTGGGCGTGAATGTTAAGGCACAACATGGGGAGGAGGTCCCAGGGTCAAACCCGCAGGCCTCCCCCTTTTGGCTATATAGTTGAAACCATATGTTATATATATATATATATATTACCGTTCCACTAATTTTGGTGGTGACTCTATCCAGGGCGCTAACAATTAGTACATGGACGGATTTGGCGTGGTCCACCAGATTTGGCGGACCCGCGAATCCATAATCTTTTTCAAAAATCGGACACAGGATGTCCTTGTGCTTTTGTCGCTTGCCATGTGGCAACCCCTAATTAGACCACGTGGGAGCCTCCCATTCGGCCATTTCATCCTCTGCCATGTCAGCTCCATGTCATCACACCACGTCACTGTGCCACGTCATCATTCCACATCATCATGCCATGTCATCGTACAAACAATACCGACTTCCATGTGGAACGATCCTATTGGTCCATGGATTGGTCCGAAAGTGCCAAAACTAGGTGACACATGGTAGCCTTTGATGCTACCATATCACCATGTTGACGTCATGCTGACACATGTCACCTTATGCTCCTGCCACGTGTGATGTACGGATGCTGACGTTAGCAGTATGGATGTTGACTCATTCATTACTGACTGGGCTAGGTTGACCAAACTTTGACCGTGAATATATTTCAATCTGTAACTCCGTTTGCACCGTTAGAAATATTGCGATGTGCTCTCCACGATAATGTCATTTTCACTGAGTTTTTGGAACTTTGAATTTTTGCCCTTTCTCTGTCTGCTGAGGCCATTCTGAGTGTCCTGAGTTGCCTCTGTGAGTTCTGATTTGTACTTAGCCTTATATGGATCCTTTTTGGATCACACCTTCCCACTGAGGGATTTTTGGACCACCAAAAGCTATCATCAATCAACATGTAAGTGAGGGAAGAGTCCCCTCACTTTGTCCTTCTCTATCCACTTTTCCCTGCTTGGATGTGTGTTGTTTAAGCCTACTCGAAGATAATCAACATCACCCCTGTGTGAAGTCCTCATCCTTCTGTCCAGGATGATATATTCCTGTAACTCATCCAAGTACTTAGGTGAAAACTCATCAACTGAAGGTATTGAAACTTCCTCATCCCGATCCATGATCATGGGAGGCTAAAAAAGTTTCAAGTTCTCTACGTTCACAACTGAGTAAATATGCATATAAGGTGGAAGATCCAGACGAAAATCATTGGTACCACTATTCTCCAATATAGTGAAGGGTCCATAACGAATGGGCTTCAGTTTCTTTCCTTCATCCTTCAATCTCTCCTTGCTGATGTGAAACCATACTTGGTCTCCAACTTGGAACTGATGATCAACCCTGTGCTTGTCATGCCGAGCTGTATACCGTGCTTGAATTTTCTCCAAGTGTTCCCTAACTTCCTGGTGTACCTACTGGATCCTATGGATGCGCTTGCGGGCTCCGTCGTCTATTTTCTCTTTATTCACATCGATGTCTCTCCCATACATCAAGTCCAAAGGAACTTTGGGTAGGTACCCAAAACATGTCCCAAAAGGTGAACTATGAGTGGAGGAATATAAATCTTGGTTGTAAGCATGTTGTATATAGGGTATCTGTTCATCCCATAACTTGGGATGCTTGTTGTAGTATCCTCGAAGGAAAAGTACCAATGTTCCGTTTACCACCTCTGTTTGTCCATCGGTCTGTGGATGGAAAACAGTGCTCCTCTTCAATTTGGTGTCCATATTTCTCCACAATCAAGTACAAAATTCCCCAAGGAATTGAGTATCTCGATCCGAACAATGGATGTGGGTAACCCAAAGTGAACCCAAACACACTGAAAGAATAGATTAACAATCTACTCAGCAGTGATCTACTTTTTACATGGCATCAAGATTCGCATCTTGCTGAACCTATCCACTACAACATACAAATAGTCATGACCCCCTTTGGTCATTTGTAAACCCCCTACAAAATCCATGGAGATACTTTTCCATGGATGGGATGGAACAGGAAGTGGTGAGTATAGCCCCAATTTTCTATTAGTGGGCTTACAAGTAGAACACATCACACACCCCTTTACATATTTAGTTACAATTGATTTCATTTGAGGCCAGTAAAAAAACCTCTGCAAATGAGCCATAGTTTTTCCTATCCCCAAATTCCCAGACACAAGAGAAGTGTGAGCTTCTTGTATTACATGGACTTGTTCACTTGTAGGAATACATAGCTTTCCAAGATGGCATAGTAGTTTTCCCTACAGACAATAGTTCTCTACCTGTTCACCATGGGTTAGCTTCTCATATACTTCTTTAAAATCTTCATCGATGGAATATTGTTCTACATAGATATCATGAGATAAATAAGTATTCTTCAAAATAATAGAAGCAACAATAGGAGATCTAGAAAGCATATCGGCTACCTTGTTACTTGTACCCTTTTTGTACTTGATTACCAAATGAAATTGTTGTAGAAAACCCATCCATTTGTAGTGTCGAGATTGTTGCAGTTTTGTATGTGCTTGGAGATACTGTAAGGGTTGGTGATCTATATGTATGATTGTTTCCTTCCCTAAAAAGTAGTGCTTCCATTTATTTACACTTTGGACTATTGCATACAACTCTTTATCATATGTAGGATAGTTAACAACAACTTGGTTAAAAGTTTCATAGTGGTAACTGACAGGCTTACGATATTGCATCAATACGACACCCATGGCGTATCCACTGGCATCTGTCTTGATCTCAAAAGGTTGTTGAAGATCTGACAATGCTAATACTGGTGTGGTACTGATCTTCTCCTTCAAAGTGTCGAAATATTTTTGTTGATTTCCTTCCCACTGAAAAGTGTTCTTCACACTCGTTAAGGCATGCAAAAGAGATTCTATAAAGGAGAAGTTTGAAATGAACCTCCTCCAATATTGGACTGCACCTAAGAATCTTTGGACCTTGGTTACACTTTTTGGCTCAAGCCAATTTACAATTACATCAATTTTGGAAAGCTCAATTTTTAATTGTCCTCCTCCTACAATATGACCTAAGTACACAAGTTCAGTCTTGCCAAATTCACATTTAAACAATTTTACATAAAACTTTTCCCTTTGTAAATTATCCAATACTTTCTTTACATTCCTCACATGTTCATCCCAAGTCCCCCTAAAAATAAGAAGGCCTGGATACATCATTCATCACATGCATGAAAGTTGTCGGAGAATTAGTAAGCCCAAATGACATAACTAACCACTCAAACAATCCCTGTTTGGTTTTAAAGGTAGTTTTACATGCATCCTGTTCAACGACCTTGATTTGATGGTATCCACTGCACAAATCCAACTTAGTGAAATAAATAACATTCTTCAATTGATCAAGTAAATCATCTATACGAGGAAGAGGGTATCGATTTTTCACCATGATTTTATTTAAGGCCTGGTAATCGACACACATTCACCATGTGCCATCTTTCTTTGACACCATCACGATCGGAGAACCATAGGGAGATGAACTAGGCCTGATGACCCCTTGATCCAATAAGCCATGTACCTTCATCTTGATCTCTGTCATCTCCAAAATTGACATCCTGTACATGCCCACATTAGGAAGAGGAGAATCCTGCTGAATATGTATCTCATGTTGGATTTCCCTCTTAGGAGGTAATCCATTTGGTTCTTGAAAAATATCATCACACTTAGAAACAATACCAATTAATTCCTTTTTATGAGAAGGATCACATCCTCAGAAAGCGTTGGATGCTCCTAGATCTTTCTCTCTTACGACCATGAGTACATATCTCTTATTAATGTTTATGAGTCTTTTCATTTTCCCTGCACTAACAAGTGTTGTATTTACCCTCATGCTGTGACCTCTAACAATATATTCCACTCCCCCCTTATTAAGGTGGTATTTTTTCTCATGACGAAAGCAAACTACTTTTCTATCATAAAGATAAGAACTTCCCAACACTATGCCACATATATTAAGTGGTACACCATCCAAATCCACTTCATCAATCAACTTTGAAGCAATAAAAAATATGGCCCTACATTGTTTGGTGACATTGAGTTTTTCTTTATCACATACCCAATCAAGAGGATAACGCTTCAGATGTGGTTTCTTTACAAGACCCATATTTCTGACAAGTTCTTCAAATATTAAGTTTACTTGGGAACCCATATCAAATAATGTATCTATCTTAGTGTTTTTAGATACAACTCTTATGTGAAATAATTCATTCCTATTTCGTTCATCATCATGAGATTCATTATTGGAACTTGAACTAGCATGAAGGGAATATTTAACTTGTACTCCAACCACTGTGATCTTTCCTTCATCTCCTGAATCAGAACCAAGATCTTGTTGCACTATAGCAACAATTTTTGTCTCCCCCTTTCCACTGAATTACTTCGGTCTCTTCTCTGGATGCAGTTTCCAACAGTGTTCATCATCGTGACCACTTTTCTTGCAATGAGTGCAAGATGGATTTCCTCCTTCTCTCGTTACTGTGGAGGTATTCTTGTCCTTCCTTTTAAACTTCTTGAAAGGTTTATGTGGGAGATTGGAAGGTTTCTTCATGGGATATTCTTGAACATGCTTTCTCTTGTTCTCAAGGTGAGTGTCTTGCACACAAACTTCGTCAAGACTAGTGGGGTTAAACAAGATCAAAGTATGACGAATATAACTGTGAAGTGCACCAATATACTTCATTAAAGTTTCATAGGAATCCAAAGGAATGTTTAATGCAATATCTTTCTTCCTAATTTCTTCTGTGAAACTTTGTACAATTTGACCTTTACTTTGCCTTAAAGTTTTCCATTCCATCTTGCTTTATGTAAATACCCTAATGGATAAAATTGCTTCCTTATCTTTGATTTAAATTCCGACCATGAGGAAATAATATTACCACACTTACTTCTGTCTTGAAGCTTTCTCTCCCACCATACGAGAGCGGTGCCTTCCAACCGAAGAGAATCCAGTTGCACTTTAACTTCCTCTTCATCAATATGCTCAACATGACAATATACTTCAACTTGTCAGATCCAATTATCTAGCTTTTTAGGATTATCATCCCCATTAAACATAGGTAAAGAAAATTTTACATCAAGATTTAATAATGGTTTCTTAAAAGAGGCTTTATGGCTAGAATGATGAGAATGATGAGAATGCTCAGAGGAAGAAGAACTAGAACTTGAAGGTGAATATGGGGGCTCAGGAGGATCTCCTCCAACCCCTTGGTTTACTAAAGCATCATCAACAACATGTGCTTCCTTTTTCTTCCCTTTCTTCTTCATCCTCTTCTCGTAATATCCATACATTTGTTCGACCATTTATGACATGCGATACAATACCACATGGAATTTTTTCTCCTGTGCATCACGCATGTCTTCTTCTACCATTTTCTTCCTCCGAGATGCACGACAAACTTCAAGATTGAAAGTATTAAGAGTTCCTTCACCCTGATTATGATTGGCCCTAGTAAGTATTCACACTCAATAATTCAATTCAAAGAGCTCTGCTCCGATACCAACATGATCCGAGATCTTTTCATCGAGTGACTTATAAAGAATTGCATTAAATGAGCATAAATTAAATTTCACCATTAAAGAAGGAAAAGCTCAATAACGAAGAGACATAAGCATCAAATATAAACACAAAAACTTGATAACAAAGTTCGTCCTTAGTGGACTACATCTCCAGGTCCTGCTCTCAAATGGGTAGGATTTTTCATTAACTCAGCAAAAGAATTTGGCAAAATACATAAGTATACCTCATTCTAAAATCAAGCTACAGAAATAATACTCAGATAAGAAAACATACAACACCATTGAATTCGTGGTGTCGAATTACCCAAAAATGACTGTCTCCACACCTTGACCCAACTCTGGCACTCCCAGTACCAAGAATAAATTCGTCTCGGTTTTCATGCCCCTCTGAAACCTGCAATTAATGACTGTGCTTCATTGAAATGCATGCCCAAGGCCGTACCACATGCATGCCTCTCCTCCCTAGGGCCCGACAGAGTCAACACAAAATTAATTTCATCGACGTTCAATACAAAGCACGAGCCGTTGGTTTGGGCGTGAATGTTAAGGCACAATGTGGGGAGTAGGTCCCGGGGTCAAACCCGTGGGCCTCCCCCTTTTGGCTATATAGTTGAAACCATATGTTATATATATATTACTGTTCCGCCAATTTTGGTGGTGACTCTATCCAGGGCGTTAATGATTAGTTCATGGTCAAATTTGGCATGGTCTGCCAGATTTGGCAGACCCGCCAAATCCATAATTTTTTTCAAAAATCGGACACGGGTTGTCCTTGTGATTTTTTCGCCTGCGATGTGGAAACCCCTGATTGGGCCACATGGCAGCCTCCCATTCAGCCACATCATCCTCTACCATGTCATCGGCATGTCATCATGCCACATCACTGTGCCACGTCACTGTACAGACTGCCACGTGGCACGATCCTATTGGTCCACAGATCGGTCCAAAAGTGCCAAAACTGGGTGACACTTGGCATCCTCTGGTGCTGCCACATCACCATGATGACATCATGTTGACGTCAACATGACACGTGTCACCTTCTACTCCTGCCACACATGTTGTACAGATGCTGACGTTAACAATACATATGCTAACTCATCCCCTGTTGACTGGGCTAGGTTGACCAAACTTTGACCGTGGAAAATTTCAATCCGTAACTACGTTTGACGAGTCGTTTGCACCGTTAGAAAGCTTGCGACGCGCTCTCCGCGATAATGTCATTTTCACTGAGTTTTGGGAACTTTGAATTTTTGCCCTTTCTCTATCTGCTGAGGCCATTCTAAGTGTCCTAAGTTGCCTCTGTGAGTTCTGAGTTGTTTGTAGCCTTCTCTGGATCCTTTTTGTATCACATGTACACAAATTATTTGTTGCCTATACACCTAGTAATTGACAACACACCAATTGACTAATTGTGGAAAGAGATAAGTTTGTGGAACACTTGATTTGGCCAGGTTCGATTCCGATAAGTTCAAGTAGTTTCGACCATTGTTAGCATCATCATGGGTTCTCTGAATTAATTGGTGAAGGTTAGGGAAATATAGTGCAGGGTCGAAAACATCCCTTTATTTTTCATCCAAGTGATCATCAAATTTAGTCATTTTCTTGGATGGTTTTATTTTTCTAGGTTTTGATTTAGTGGCCATTTGGTTACTTTTAAGGGAAAAAGATTGACTACATTTCTACATATTTCCTTATTTTAAACAATTTGAACACATTTGAAATAAGTAAATGATAACAAATTCACTATATAACAAGATATATTATCAATGAATAAGTCTGTGAGTGTGTACAAATGAATGACTCCTTGAGGTGTATATATACTTTTTCTAAGTATTCCTTAACTTTAGGGCTTCTTGAACTTTCTTGTTACAACCACTTTCCCCTTTCGTTAATGAATTGCAATCAATTATGGGATTATTAACCCATCTTTGGGGTTTCCATAGGAGCTTCTTAACCCATCTTTGGGGATTCCAACTTCATGACCTCATAACTCCTCAACCGTGAGGAACCATGTGGTGTACCACCTATCACTGGAAATGACACGACGTGTACTATCCATCTATGATAGTATTACCTATAATTACACTATCCTTCATGTCATTATTCCTCAATCAAATTTGGGTCCCATAAACACACCTCCGAGGCTACATGTAGACTACATCAAATGCACCCAACTAACTCACCATTAATCTCGATCATACATCTATCCAACATCTCTAGACCTATCCAAGGGTTGATATTAATCTCTAAGGGTTGACATCAATCTCTAAGGGTTGACATAAATGACAACCAATTGTCCAACACTGCTTGCATAATGTATGACCTTGATTCCATAAGATATAGTAGGATGCCAATTATTGACCAGTGCAATGTTTGATTTTTTTCTAGAGATTCATCATCTGTGCTCAATTTACAAGTTGCGACCATGGGTGTACTGACTGGTGCACAATCCTCCATTCTAAATTTCTTCAACATTTCTTTGATACACTTGGTTTGTGAAATGAATATTCCTTTGTTTAATTGAGAAATATATAAACCGATAAATAATGACAATTAACCAAGCATAAACATCTCAAATTACTTTTGCATTTCTATTGCAAAATATTGGCACATTTTGTTCATATTGCCTCCAAAAATTATGCCATCTACATAAACCACAATAATCAACTTATTTTCTCCGATTGTCTTGATGTAGATATTACTACCAACAATTCCTCTTTTGAATCCTTGTTGTTGTATATATTTGTCAAGTCTTGAATACTAGGCTCTAAGAGTTGTTTTATCCCATAGAGTGATTTCTTCAATTTGCATACATGATCCTTATTTACTGATAATAAGAATCCTTCTAGTTGTTCAATGTATACTTATTTACCTAAATTTCCATTGATAAAGGTAGACTTGACATCCATTTAATAGACTTTAAAGTTCTTGAAACATGCAAATGCCAAAAACATTCTGATAGCTTCTAGCCTTGCAACTCAGAAATAGGTTTCTTCAAAATCAATACCTTCAAATTGAGCATAACATTTACAAACCAATCTTGATTTATTTCTTATTACCTTTCCATCTTCATTTAACTTGTTCCTAAGAACCCACTTGGTGCCAATCACATTTTTATATTTTGGTATTGGAACAAGTTCCCATGTCTAATTCTTTGATTCATCTCTTCTTCCATGGCATCAATCCAATGCTTGTCTTCTCTAGCTTCTATAGAGTTATTAGGATCTATTTTACATAGCAAAGAGAAGTTTGCATGTTTTGGTGCACTTTCTAGTCTTCTTCTAGTTTTAACTCCTATATCTTTGTTACCAAGAATTAAAATTTTTGAATGATTCTTTTGAACAAATCTAGATGGTGTCTTTGTATCTAGACATTCTGATTCTTCTTTTTCATTTTCTTCTTCTTCTTCTTCTTCTTCTTCTTTTCAACTTGGTTCCTTTGTGTGAAAATTTGCTTTTTCCTTATGATTCCCTGCTTCATCCACTTTCACATTAGCACTCTATACAATTTTTCCTAATGCTTTATTGTAACATTGATAAGCCTTGCTTCTTAAAGAATAATCAAGAAATATACCTTCATAAGCCTTGGAGTAAAATTTTCCCAAGTCCTCATCATCTCTCTTTATGTAGCACTTGCTTCCAAAAACTTTGAAGTATTTAATTGTTGTTGGTCTACCCTTCCATAATTCATAAGGTGTTTTGTTGTTGCTGACTTTAATTTTCCCTCTATTCAGAATGTAGACTGTGGTCTTGACAACTTCTCTCCAAAACCTGTTTGATAGATTAGCTTCATTCAACATTGTTCTATCCATATATTGTATGGTTCAATTCTTCCTTTCTACCACTCAATTTTGTTGTGGAGTTCTTGTAGTTGAAAAATGTCTTTTTATTCCATGAAGCTCACAAAATTATTCATATTCATTTGATATAAACTCACCTCCTCTGTTTGATCTCAAACACTTGATTTTCAAATTAGTTTCATTTTCAACCAAGGATTTTAATTCTTTGAACTTCTCAAATGCTTTAGATTTTTCCTTTAGAAATGTAGCCCATGTCATTCTAGAGCAATCATCAATGAGAAACATAAATTATTTTTCACCTTGTAGACTTTGTGCTCTTGTAGGCTTGCAAATATCTATATGAACGAGTTCCAATGGCTTCGTTGTTGAGTACTCCTTTGATTTGAGGTTTTCTCTTATATGTTTCCCATGCTAACATTGCTTGGAAAGAGTGTTTGAAGCTTTAACAATATTTGGTATATCTCTCACTTCTTGTTTGGCATCGATTTTTACTAGATTATCAAAGTTTGTATGGCCCATTCTTCTATTCCATAACTGACTCTCATTTATTTGTCCCATATAGCAATTTTATCCCTTGATCTCATTGAGTATATATACATTATTTGAGGTTCTATATGCATTTTCCACTAATCTTCCCGAGGCCTTTCTTACTTATCTCAAAACATTGAGAATCAAATGTGAGAGTGTGTCCTTGATCACACATTTGACTGACATGGAGAATATTATGTTCCAAATATTCAACCTATAGGACATTCTCTATTTTAGTATTTCCATTATCAAGACTAAGAGTACCTTTCTGGATATCCTTGCGGTAGCATTATCTCCAAATGTTACATTGCCTTCATTTGCTTCCTTCAAAGTGTAGAATGTGTTCTTTTCCCTTGTCATGTGGCGTGGCTTGAGAACCCACTATCAACATACAATCCATTTCTTTTGTTTTGAGCATGAAAGGCAGTTTGCAAAAGCATAGATTCCTCCTTCTTCTACTTTGTATGCTCCTACGTCCTTTTCCAAACTTTGGTGGGTTATTTATTTTGTTTGGCAAGGGTATATGTTATAACCTTAATTTCCACCCTACATTGTCAGAAGGGACACAACAAGAGATGTAAGCCAAGAAACATTACTTAGGTCAAGGTTTGAATCATTTTTTAGGAGTGTCACTGGTCACATATGAGATGACTAGAGACATGTTGCTGGACACTAGTTCACAACAAGAAGTACCCTCAACAACCTTCTAGATTTGTGGATTTTCAAAGAGATGAGCGAAGGAAGAGTTGGTTATTTGTGGCATGAGCCTTTGAATTCATAGCATTTGAGTCTCCATTAGTATTTAAAATATCAATAATCTCTCCCAAGCCTCTTCAAAAAGTCTATTTAAAGAAGAAAAATCTTGAGCATGAGAAGGAAAAATAATTTATAGATATATGTTGCCAAAATTTAGTGGTGCTTCTCCATCTACATAAGTTACAGTCAGGTTTCCTAGCTTGGTTTAAGAGATAAGGAGGATCAAGGAGAAAGGGGCAAGGAGGAGTGCATCTACACCAGGAGGTAATTGCATTGATGTGCTTCTATTATTTGAATTAATAGATCATTGGTTTTTCCCTCTAAATATATGTGTTTGATTCATTAATATTAAGATCTGATTCATATCTTATAGATCATGTTATATTCAAGATAGATCTAGGATTCTAATGCTAATAACAATAGTAGGAAGGCTTTATTTTGTCACTTGTGTGTAGGAAGCAAGTTGTAGGAGCTGGAGTTGGAACTTTAGGATTGCAACAACTAGGACATACAAAATAAAACCTTCAGGATAAGGTATGCCATTCTTCCATTTCATTGTGTAAATGTGAATATGATTTCTTATTTTATCCAGGTGGATATCGGTGGCCACCCACCTTTTCCGACTGGCTCAAAACAATTTTCTGGCAATTTTGGCAATTTACTATTTTTAGTAGGTTTTAACTTCTGGGGCCATTTTGAGGGCCTAAATGAAGGTTTTTTTATATAGAGATTCTTAATGATATCCAAAGGCATGATTGATCCCTTAAAATTAATCTCCTCGATGATACCTTTCCAACAAGCTATCGTACGCCTAAAACAGAGATCGTATGCAAAAGTTACGACCCCGAGAAGTTGATGTACTAACTTACCCAAACGAGGCCCACATGACTTTTGACGCTTCATCTCCTAGGGTTAGGTTTTTGGATGTATAGGGTTTTTTTCATTTCTATTTATTGTAAAAAGGCCTTCAAAGCCTCATTGTAATCATCTTCTTGTGAATGCGAGTAGCCATCACATCTCTTCTCAAAGATAAGATGCCACCATTCTAGCGGGTCTTTCACTCTATATTTTTACAGTCTCTGTACATTTCTTTCATTAATAGAAATCGTGTATTACTGTATATATGTGTTTATGGTTGCATCTCTGATACATTTTTGTTATATTATTGAATATCTGTGATATCTCTGTGCATTTCTTTATTATATCTCCGATCTCATTTCATGCCGAAAATAATCCGGATCAGTGGTATCAGAGCAGGTTGCTCTTAATCATTTTTTCAGTGCATGTCCCCGACGAGGTCTGAGTATAGCAAGTTGGATCTCGAGCTTGTCTCTCTTGAAGATAATCGCTCTCGCACACCCAAGAAACCCTCAATGGAAGAAGAAAAGAAAAACGACGGAGCATACGATCCTATCAATCTGTTGCTTGAGCAAGCTCTCACGCGACAGAGGGACGGAATGATGGAGAATTTTTCCCACATCCTTAAACACCTACCGATAGCATCAGGCGCATCTTCATCAAGTGGCCACTTTGGAGGCACCTCACCTTTCAAGGTACAAGTTAATTTTGATATTCCTATATTTGAAGGACAGATAGATGCAGAAGCCCTAGAAAAATGGTTAACTTTACTAGAAGGTTATTTCCCTGTTCATAATTTTTCTGACAAAGAAAAGATCACCTTCGCACTCCTTAAAGCTATCCCTCATGTCAAAAATTGGTGGGAAACTTACTGGGAGCAAATTTCCATAGAGGAGTTTGGAATATATGGGGCCGATCCCACTTGGGAGTTTTTTGTGGATGTGGTAAAGGAACAATATTACCCTGTTGGAAACTATGAGGACCAGTACATGAGATGGACCACACTGTGGCAAGAGAGGGTCCAAGAAGTTCCGGAGTTCACCAATACCTTCCATACCTTACGCACGAAGCTGGGTATCAAAGACTCCAAGCGACATTTGGTTCTAAAATATCGTGGGGCTCTACACAGATACATCCAGATTGAAATGGATTTTCTGGACATCTCATCACTCGGTGCTGCTTATCGATATGCTGTTAAAATTGAGCAAAAATTTAAGCACCAGAATAAATGGGATTTCAGATCTATAAATCTGCAACAACCAAAGTATGACAAAGACACCCCTAAAAAACAGTCTCCCGAAAACCAGTCCAAGACACAAGAAAAGAAGGGTCACAAGAAGACAAAGAAGGACACCAGAAAATGGTGAGATTTCCACAAAATCCCCTGGCACAACACCGATGAATGTCGCTCAAAACAATCATTGTTGGCCGAGATCAAAGACAAGGAGCCAAACCTTGATTCAGAATCCGATTATGAAAATAATGGTAAAGGACAGATCATTGATGCAGACCCCACTGCTATTGTCGCAACTGCAACAATTCAACCAGAAGAACCAACAGATCTCAAAGAGGGGGAGTGCCTTTTTCATTCACAAATGTGGGTGAAGGGGACCCCTCTCTATTTTACTATTGATAGCGGAAGCCATAAGAACCTCATCTCAGCAGAGGTCGTCAAACAGTTGGGATTGTCGACAACACCACACCCGCAACCATACAACATTGGGTGGCTTCGCCAAGAATGAGATCTCCGTGTCAGCCAGCAATGTCGATTGTCATACGACATCCATCCCTTCAAGGACGAGGTATTATGTGATGTTTCCCCACTGGATGTCTATGATGTTCTCTTGGGCCAACCATATATGTGGAGACGCCATGCTGTTTATGAGTCTCAACCCCGTAGTGTCATTGTTACTTTGGGAGGTCATCTCTACAAAATACCATAGGTAGTTCCAACTATTGTTCCACCTAAAAAGTGTCACAAGGTAGTATCTCATACTGCAAAATTTAGCTTCTTCACAATCTGTTCAAAAGGGGAACAAAAGGACACTGCAACCACTACAACCTCGCCCCCTGCACCTTCTATCCAACAGAAGCAGGTCGAAAAGGTTGCAGCAAAGTGCAAAGATTCCTTCTACACACCTTCCTCTCATGTATCTCGACTTGTTGAACAGCCTCAACTTCAACAGGTTCATGACA
>ML788412.1:822139-847123 GCA_009831015.1 Picea engelmannii
GCCTTCAGAGCCTCATTGTAATCATCTTCTTGCGAATGCGAGTAGCCGTCACATCTCTTCTTAGAGATAAGCTGCCACCATTCTAGCGAGTCTTTCACTCTGTATTTTTACAGTCTTTGTACATTTATTTCATTAATAGAAATCGTGTATTACTGTATATCTGTGTTTATGGTTGCATCTATGATACATTTCTGTTATATTATTGAATATCTGTGATATCTCTGTGCATTTCTTTATTATATCTCCGATCTCATTTCGTGCCGAAAATAATCCGGATCATTATTTCTAAGGAAATCTATAGAAGTATAACCCATAGTCTATCTAGGATCAATCGACATATCCTAAGGAGATATTGTTAATTTTTTGGTGAGATTTTATCCATAACATTGAGTGTGGGGGTAGGTCCAACTTTGGCCACATATTGAAGAATTTTTTACAAGTCATGGAAAATACGGGATGCTCTGTCTGAAATGCCTTTATGAAGTTTTAAGTTGTTGGACATTGATCGATAGTTGTGCTGGAACACATGTTCCTATTAGACAATGAAATGGTAATCCACGACTAGAGGAAAGTGTCTATCTATGTTTTTCTTTGAGATTCATATGCCTCACATTTATAAGTTGGATATTTATATAATGGTTCTTGAGGAGACCTTTGAGTTAAACTTAAATTCATAACATCTAGTTAGCAAATCAAAGCAACTCTTATATCACCCTACTTCCTTTACATCCTATTTGCATGTGCAATATTTATACACAAAATAAAAAAGGGTGAGTATTATGTTAAAAAAAAAAGGAAGTTGAAAACACTTTACTTAGTGTGGGAAGTACAAATAAACCTGTCAGGTCTATGGATGCTCACTGGCAGTGGGGCCATGCTTGTATGGTATTGAGGCAACTTCATCCGGGCTATGGATGCTCACTAGAAGCAAAGAAATTTCGGGAGAAGAGAGACTAGGAGCACACTTATGTATATGTTTTCTTGTTATAAAAGTAAAAATCCATGGTCAAACCATAGCCAATCAGAAGTGTATGGCTAATTAAAGGAATTAACCTCATTTATTTTATCTTTGAAAATGGTATGTTAGATTACAAGTACTTAAAATGTGGATTTATATCTTTCAATAATTTTGACATCATTTTGGTAGACATGACTAGTGGGAGTTTCCTCCAGTTTATGAGCTCATTATTAACATTCAGATTTGAAGCAAAATCCCTAGATTGTATTGAAACATATAACTGCCTCTTCTAGTGTGTCACCAGATGTTGTGGCCACAACATATCCCATTTTTGTTTACTTAAATAAGCAGAAGAAAGCCCCCCATACCAAATGTTTTAGCTCTAATGCCTAATATAATACTAATGTGAGCCCATTGTATATTATTTGACTACCCAGGGGGTTAGGATTTATTATTAATTATTTATTTTAAGGAGGTTTTTCATTTCTCAAGATCTCTTTTCTATTATACATTTTGATGTTCTTCAATGCTCCTTCTATCCTTTGACATGCTCCTCGTAAATAGTCCTTTGAAAATATTTTACCCATTGATCATGTATATTTAATCTTCTAAGTTAATATTTGCTTTATATTTAACTTCTATTTTGCTATGACTACTTCATGATTTATCTTGTACCTTTATTTGAAGTGGTGTTATTGAATTTATGAAGGAAAAAGGTTTTTCAAAGTAGAATGGAGAGTTTCCACAATTGAGTAAAAACGAGAAGATATTAATACATGGTGTGGCTAAGGAAAGGTAATTGAAGGCTAGTATTAAAGTGTAATCATGATATTATGACATCCTAAGGTCAATTCTTAGTATCCTAGGATGACCTCTATAATTCATCGTTGCTTCTTGTCTAGCAAACATGGGTATCATTCCATTGAGACTCTTAGGATTATCTATGATATTAGTCAACCCTTTGAATTTAAGGTTTGATCATTCTACCATTATTTTTGGTTTTAATCTTACCGAGGCCATGAAAAGGTGGTGTAGGAAACTTAAAGATTGATCTTATGTGAATTTCCCATTGAAGTTTAATCATCTTCTTGTACATGCTTATCCTTTCATTTTGATTTCATCCTTCTGTTCATTTCTCATTTTGCAGGAAATTTGGAAAGTTGTCCTTATAATGGGTTAAATATTATTTCATTAATTGGTTTTAATGGATCTAAATGTATTTTTGATCCTATTTGATTGTAAATTTTAATGCTCTATATTTTTCCTTTAAGGGAATTTGATTTTGAGGGATTGCTAATTTCTTATGCATTGGCTTGAATTGTCATCTCATTGCATCATTGAGAAATTAATAGTTGACCTTAATAAAAGACCATATAGTCATGTTGTATCTTCTTTCTTTCTCAATTCATTTGTGGTATTCACAATCATGTTTGTGTAGGATGGGTGTGACTAAGCAAGGCATTTTTTTCTCTCCATATTTTCCTTTACTTTCCTTCTACTTAATGATCCTAACATTTAATAATGATAATGTAGACTTGTGAATACATATAGTACTAGAATGCGAATCCATAGACTCAGAATAATAAATTGCAAATTGTGATGAAGCGTCATTACCCTATGCTAATTACATTTTTTAATAGCTTGGGACAACGGATTTTAAAGTATATTATAGTGCAACAATTTTATTCCCATTTCAAATATTTGGCTTCAGTTTTTCCATTGCTTAATATCAATCCTACATGGAAATGGTTTACATTTAAATGTTTGATAACTGAATCACTTCCATCTCTCACACCTCAATTTTCAATATCATCATATCATTAATGAAGGATGGCTGTTTTGGATAGGAGATACATACTTGTTTTAAAATTTTTTATGCCTATGCAACTATTCCTGTAACTTTGCTCTTGGAAACATATTTTTTATATTTTACTTTGAATATCTCGAGTTAATACTAATGTTGGGTTAAATTTTTTTTGAATAAATTTTCCAAGAGAAAAGTATGTTAAGACCCAGGGGGAAGAATAGAAAGAAAACACGGGAGAGAAACCTCAAGTTTTTTTCATGCTGTAGCAACACTGAAACTCCTTGCCAAACTGTGGAAACTTCAAGTTCTTCCTTGGGAAACCCCAAACCCAGAGGGAAGAAGAGAAAGAAAAAATGGGAGAGAAACCTCAACTTTTGTTCATGCTATAGCAGCCTTGGAACTCCTTGTAAAACTATGGAAACTTCAAGTTTTTCCTTGGGAAATCCCAAATTTCTTTATTTCCCTGCTTCAAATTTGAAATGAATGAATATGGGAAACACTTAATTTGATCCATCTTTATACATAATTATCTAGATTTTGATCATCATTGACTCCAACAATCAGAATCCGGACATCCAAAGTTTTCATCATAAAAATATTTTTCTCTCCAACCTAGATGACATGTGTAGAATCATGGCCTTTGATGATGGGACCTTTAAGTCACAATAACCAGTCGTTGCATTCCACTTGTCTTACCCTAAACCATGATTTTCATTCGTAATTGAAATTATTTTATTTATCTGGGATTTTATTTTAATTGTTACATAAATTTTATTCTGGACATTCAAAATTCTCATAATATGCCTTTTTCAAATTTCTTGATGTTGAGGATTGGGTGTAACCCTTTGTGAAACAATTAACACAATCTACAGAATAATCAAAGATAAATAACTTCACAAAATATTGGTGGTGTTTAAAGACACTATTACAACACTTAAGCATAGTGCATTGTGATCAGAACGTCAAAATGCATATTGAACATATTGATTTACATGCTTAGAATTATCCATGAGGTCCTTTATTTATAGTATCAAGATCTAACCCACTTCCTTGAAAGTTGGAAAATCTTATCCACATATAACTATTGCGTGTTGGAGAAAATCCTGGGAAATATACGGTAACTAGTCAGCTACTAAAGTTAGCTCGGCCCAACCATCCACACATCTAACTCGTATTCGATTGCATGACTGGTCAATCCATCAACCTGTCTTCAACTGCTAGTCAATTGTCTAACCGATGGGCTAGTCGACTACTTAAGCAACTGATTTCGACTTCCAGTCAATCACTCGACTGATTGTTTCCAGCTGTTGGTTGACCTCTCAACCGACTGACTCTATGATAAGTGTGATGAACCATAAAAACATTTGGTTCCAACACCCCCCATTGGTACATGGCTCTAGAGATTCAAGAGGTGAAATTAAGTCAGTAGGACACCCCCCATAATTGTAGCTTCCTGAAGCCCAAGCATAGTATGGATATTGAAAAACTTGGCTTGAGAGAAAGGTTTCATAAATATATCAATAATCTGATCATTTGTTCCGTAGTAGAAAAGAGTGACAACTTTCTCTTGAACTAACTTTCTAAAAAATGAGCATGAATCTCGACATGCTTCATTTTACTATGAACAACATGGCTGTTAGAAACTTGAATTGCACTCTAATTATCACAATAGATTGTAGTCGAGGTTTGTACCGGAAACCCAAGTTCACCCAAGAGTTGGAGAATCCATATTTCCTTTATTCATGCATTAACAATGACATGATACTTTTATTCTCTAGTTGACAAAGGGAATACCTTGTTAAGCCCTAGACAAAGCCCCATGTTATGTATAAAAAACCTTATTAAGCCCTACATATTGAATTATTACATTTCTAGTGTTATATTTGGATGTAGGACAAAACCCTTCATTGCACCCTTTCATTATAATTGTACCCTTTGTCTCTTATATATATACCAAAGAGATCTAGTCTTAGGATAATCTTATCTCATCTCATATTGTATTCTAAATTGGATATATTTTAAAAGGAGGTTTCCCCCTCGAAGTTGACTGTATCAATTGAATTTGTATCATTTTTAAATTTTTGGATCATAACATTGATCCTATGGTTTTTCTTCGTCAAGCAAGTCATCTTGGAATTTTCGCTATAACTTTTTTTCTGGGCTGCTTCAAACAATTAAATTTGGAGGTTACTTAGAAGACATATCAAGGTAACCGTGGTTAGTCAAGTGTTGAGGAAAATACTTGTTTGAATGGGGGGAAGATGTTAAGCCCTAGAAAAATCTCCATGTTATATATAAAAACCCTTATTAATCCCTACATATTGAATTATTACATTTCTAGTGTTATATTTAGATTTTGATCATCATTGAATCTAACATTCACAATCCAGACATCCAGAGTTTTCATCATAAAAATATTTTTCTCTCCAATCTGGAGGACATGTGTAGAATCATTACCTCCGATGATGGAACCTTTAATTCAAAATACCTATTCGTTTCATTCTACTTGTCTTACACAGAACCATGATTTTCATTCGTAATTGAAATTATTTTATTTATTTGGAATTTGGTCTCTAGCCATTGTTGAATTTTCAATATCCAGATTTGGGGTTTCAATTTAATTCACATTAATTTTATTTCAGACATTCAAAATTCTCATAATATGCCTTTTTCAAATTTCCCAATGTTGGGGATTGGGTGTAACCCTTGGTAAAACAACTAATGTAATTTGTAGAATAATCGAAGAGAAATAACTTCACAACATATCGGTGGTGTCTAAAGACACTGTTACGACTCTTAAGCACAGTGCATTGTGATAAAAACTTCACAATGCATATTTAACATATTGATTTACATACTTAGAATTATCCATGAGGTCCTTTATTTATAGTATCAATATCTAACCCACTTCCTTGAAAGTTGGAAGATCTTATCCACATACAACTATTGATTGTTGGAGTGGAACCTAGAAAATCTACACTGAATAGTTGGTTAGTAAAGTTAGCTCAACCTGACCATCCATGCATCTAAATCATATTTGATTACACGACTGGTCAATCCATCAACCCGTCTTCGACTTCTAGTTGATAGTCCAACCGACAGGCTAGTCGACTACTTGAGCAACTGATGTCAACTTTCAGTCAATTTCTCGATAAATTATTTCCAAATATTGGTTGACCTCCTGACAAAATAACTCTAAGATAAGTGTGATGAACCATCAAAACCTTTGGTTCCAACATCCCCCATTAGCACACGGTTCTAGATATTCAGGAGGTGAGATTAAGTCAGTAGGACACCCCCATAATTGCAGCTTCCTAAATCCCAAGCATAGTATGGAGATTGACAAGATTAGCTTCAGACAAAGGTTTTATAAATATATCAATGCTATGATAATATGTTCTATAGTAAACAAGAGTGCCAACTTTCTCTTGAACTAACTGTCTCAAAAAATGAACATGAATCTCGACACGCTTCATTTTACCGTGAACAACATGATTGTTAGAAACTTGAATTGCACTATAATTATCATAGTGGAGTGTAATTGAGGTTTGTACAAGAAACCCAAGTTCACCCAAGAGATGGCGAATCTATATTGTCTCTATTATTGCATTAACGACATGTAACATCCCGCTCTACTGAGCCCACTTTTATTGACATATTATTTGAGGACACTTGCGTACAAATGATTTGGTCATGGTATATTATGATTTCGTTTTGATTATGAGTTATATATATGATGATGATGTCTTGTGACTTATTGTTATTTTGATGTATGTATATTGGCAGATGCTATTGACAATTTTTCCTGACTGTGCAGGACACATGACAGGTTATGGATGCTGATGGCATCAATGGGCTTCCTTGGAATCCAGATTGGGTCAGGGAGTGGATTGTATTTGTTTGAGTATTTCATTTTACGCACATGTGATATATGATTGATTCAATATGATTATGTATATGGACTATTGACAATGTTTTTGTGAGTGGATCCAGGCTTGGCGATGCTTGCTAATCCGACTCACATAAGGAGTAAAGGGGTCATGCACAGAAACCCAACATTAAGGGAGAGGTGTGACAACATCCCTATCATATCCTACTAGCACTCCCACCGTGGCCGGAAAGGTAGGTTAGCGATTACCTAGTTTGAGAGGTCCACGATGTCGTGAGGGCGGACTGAGACAGTCGCTCATGAAGATTTCTAAGGGGCACACAATTATGAGGGATCCTTATTCCTTAGAAGACCTTAGTCTCTCACAAGGTCGAACAAATGAAGGGTTGACTCCAAGGGTTTGACAAACTTCCAAAACCAGTCTAAGGCGAGTGGTACCCTTGGAGGATGAAGGTGCGTCTTGAAGGGCATGTTGCATAATTAAAAATTTGAGTCAAGAAATCTAGGTGGCCTAGAAAACATTGAAATGATTGGACCTTGTTAGAATAAAATAATTAATTTATTAGTAAATTTTTAATTATAAAGTTTAACAAAAATCTAAGCCTAAGTCTAAGACTAAGTCTAAGTCTAAGTTTAAATAAAGGGATAATTAAAAATAGTAATAAATAAAAAGAATTAAGATAAAATCAACCTCTAGGAAAAAGGTGAATACAAATCTAAAGGTTGGATAAAATGCACATGTGTGCATGAAATTAATAAAATAGATTTTTAAAATAGAAATAAATAATAACTTGAGAGAATAGGTGTACATAGAATAGAATCTTGAGTCAACCTACCACTAGTCTAACTAGAAGAAGACCCCTAATCTAACTCTGACTAAGATCTAGTTAGGAGACCCTCATTAAATGAAAATTTGGGGAAAAAAGGGACAACTAAGAGAAAAAATAGGAACACATTGGGGAATGTGATGGAAATTGGCTTTTTAATTAAAATAAAAATGACAATTACTTGTGCAACTTGGGGAGAGGGTGACAAGTGTGTGGGTGAATAATACTAATTGAATTAATTAAAATCATAATTAATTGTGCATGATGACATGTGTCATTGAGAATTTTTCTATAAAACAAATGTGGTAGAAGGGAAATGGATCTCACTTTTTCTTGGTAATGTTATGCTGCCAAAATTTTGTGGACTGTGTTTTACTTGTGAGTGTTGGGAAACCAAGCTTGGAGAAAGAGTGGAAGCTCTTCCTTGCGAGGCAAGCCTTGGAGATATTGTTTGTTGGTTTCTTGTGTGTAGCCCTTTTGCAGCTTGGGGGGCTAAGGGGGAAGAAGAATAACCCTAGCATTGACTAGGAGGTACCAGTGAAGTTTCAGTGATTATCAAGATGGAGTACATAAGGAGCGCAAGACTTTAAAGGACACCGCCAACTCTCCATCTTCATAGGTTCCGGTATTTGGTTTATGAGTTTAAATTTGTAATATGAGAAAATTTTATATTAGAGTTATAAATATTCGCCATAATTATGTTGTACTCAGATTTTTATATTGCAATTAAAAAAAGTTATCGCATAATTCTAGATGTGAATTCTATGACCACCTTCAATTGATTTTATAGTCCAAAATTTTGAAATCTTGTCACTGCAAATAAAATTTCAATCTTGAATTCCAAAATTTTATACGACTATTGTTTCTTTTATTTCTCACAACCGAATGTATAATCTCACTGGGTTAACTTCCAATTAAAATTTCAATCACGAGTTGGTTTTTCTTGAGTCAATGTATATTTACAAATCGGATTATGAAATACATCAATCGTTGCTTATGTTTTTACACTCTTAAACGTCAAAATTAGCTAGAGTCATTGTATTACTAGATGCGAATCTAGAACAAGAATGTTGGTGATGGTAAACTAATATCATATCAAATTTGAATATCGTCTGGTCACAAAAGGAGTTTGCTTATCCATAATTTAGATTTGTTTGGTTGCTACAAAACTAAATTTACCCTCGAAGGATTAAATCTCGTTATCACTTGATTTAGCTACATTTGGAAACTAATTCAGAGTCAAAGAAATTAAAAACTCCAGACCCCGGGATTGGATTTTCGTTGAGCTCTGTCCATTTATTTAGCAAAATTGAAGGATGGAATTTTCATTGGGTCACTGTAACTTTTGCATGCATTTCTAAACTTCTAGGAAATTGCACTTGGTGTAATTTCATTTCCACTCCAGAAATGTATTACCTATTGAGACCACGATAAATTGTTTCTAAATTCCAAATTTAATTTCATGGGTGATGTCGATTAAATCCTCAAAACTGTGAATTAAATATTGTATTGACGATGCAACGCTAATTTTTGATTTTTAAAAAGTTGAATACTATGGTCACGATCAGGCTGTTCGCAAACCAAATTTAAATTTGGTTGGATGCTCTAAGAGTACTTGTGTTACAAAAAGAATTAATTTACTGTAGATTTTAAACTTTTAGAATCATCACGCTGGCCAGTGTTATATTAAGATCATTAACTCTTTGGTGGACGAACTAATTTTTATTTTAACTGTGAGTTACACCTGAAATATTGGGAGGAAGGTGCCTGTTAGTTGACCATAGTGTTTAACCCTGTCTTGATAGGAAGAATTTCTGTTGTCAAATCAATGAGGGATGAGTGTAGTAAGATTTTTTTTTAGTAATTCATACATTTAAACGATAAGATAAATGGTGCAAGGAAAAGTACGTACCATAGATGAAACAATCAGATTATAATCTCCCTACCTTGGATGCGTAATAACAAGATGAAACTAGATTCCTTGGGTCCAATCGGTTGGATTCATTCCTCACGACTATCGATTGACTTGTCTCACAATTTTTAATCATTTAAATCTTGTTGTCTTAATTTTTAAAAAAGAAAAGAAGATTTTTCTTTTTCTTTTAGAATTTTTTATCGATTGAATGTTTTAGTTCAGGATTCTAAAAGAATTAATTTAATTGTATCTACCAAGAATACCTATAGACCCTTTCCAGATCTGAGTAGGTCCTTCCATTATATAAGTTTTGGATCGGTCGTTCTAGTACCATTTCACCAAGCTCGCCCTACCTTCAAGTGTCTTGATTTATTTTATCCCCAATCTGGATAATCTGACTCTCCTTTCCAACCGGTTAAGGAAACTTTAGTCGTTGTTTGAGTAGTGAAGGAAGTTTTTTTAGAACGCGAGTTCTTAAACTTAAATTGTATCTCTAATTCGAAAAACTTCAGTTGACAACTCCTTGTTAGACATTGATATCTTACCCACCTACAATAATGACATCTTGTAAACTTTAACTATCTTGATACTAGATATATATATTATATTGAGCCTATAGAGTTGTAATAGTAACTCTACTGTGAAGATATTGAATTTTAATTTTATCGATTATGAAATCTTTGCACTATAGTTGGTAAATTCTTTACTTGCTTTCAAAAGACTCCTTATGATAGAAAGCTTTTATAAATGAAGTTTGAGTTAGTGATTAATCCAATTGGTATAGTTTACATTTCAATTTAATTGTATGATGGATTTGATTATTGGAGTTATTATGGGTGATCCATGTATTACTTGTGGTACCCTTGTTTTGATAGTGAAAAGTTTATTGCTACTTATATTTTAGGGAATGAAAATGGATAAATTTGACCATAAATCTTATGTGGTATTCTTATGGAGCAAGTAATATTTTCTAAATAGTGAGCAACAATTGATTTGTATTCTTATAGAGAGGGTACATTTTGTCTATATGTTGAGTAATTAAAGTTACTTTTAGGGAAGAAAATCATTAAAAGTAAATAATTCTTAGATGATGGAATTGATAAAGAGGAGGCATATTATTAAATAATAGATGACGATATATCTAATGACAGGGCATATTATCTAGATAATGAGTAATTATTGTTGTTAGTAATCTTAAGGGAAGTAAACTTTTGTCTAGTATAATGAGTTATTGAATATTTAAATTGCGTCATGATCAAGTAATTCATTGTTACTTAGTCCTGAGTCTAGAATTGATTTGGTTATGGGAATAGATATCTCCATGTTCTTCAGAAAAATCGTCATTCCTGAGACCTTAAATGGTCAAAATTGATCGGATGAATCCTGAAATTGAGCGTTGATTATGTGTCTTGGAGGTCCTAATATTGCAGGATAGGTTGGGAAGGTAGAAACCTTTGTTATCGTAATGCGATATAATTGATATTTTAATATCATAATTTTGTAGTTGATTCTTGCAGTGAAATGATGTAGATGAGAATATATGTGCAAATATTGATGCATGGTTGTTGCATGTTGTTCTAATTGTTGATGTTTAAAAACAAAAACATAAAAAAATTACCATTATTGTTCTTAATTACATAGATGTCGTAACAGAGGGGACGTTACATATGGTATAAGAGTGGGTTCAATCATGCAACATTGGACAGTTACGCCTTCCACTGTGTTAACTAAATGATTAAAAATATATCGCTAATTAATTTTGAAATTGTCCATGTAGGTAATCATGGTTAGAGGAAGCAGGGGAAGTAGAAGATGTGGTGCTGGAGGGAGAGGTGTGAAACCTTTGATAGTATCCATGCTAGAGGGATATAACCCCCAGGGAGAAGAGCATACTACTGAGCATTGGCAAGTTGCTGCGGGAGATGTGTTAGGTATGATGAGATCCTTCCAGAGGATGTCAGAGGCATTGATCAATCGCCTGAATAAAGATGAGGGAACAAATTCTGTGCCCAATGAGGGTTCACAACGCACACCAGCTGGTAGTATTAGCATACACAGGGAACTCGAGAAGGTGAAATTTCCCAAGTTCTAGGGTGCCCTGTGTAACATCCCCAACCACCCAGGCCAGGCCATTCTACCTCATAGAAAAATTCTTTCCAAGTTCTGATACAGGTTTGGTAGTACACCCTAGCCTTAGGCCACTGGACTATACGACTCAGAGACTCATGCAGAACATCATACATATACACTTTTAAATAGACAATTACAATCTACTAAAACACAAATTAATGCATAAATAGCAGTAAGCCTATATATACAACATATACATGCAAAAATCATAAATATAAACATGTACAAATACATGACATGCAAATGAACACATAAATGGTACTTATAATTTTATAGAATACCAACAACTACGTGAATACCTTCCACGAACCTCCCATCCTTAGACCATGTTGCTCATCACTCTCAACAGTGGGTCACCCCCAAGATGGGACTAAACTCCACCCGGGTAAAGGGATTCCTAGGATAGGCTGAGACAATAGGAAGTTTCACAATCAATAGGAAGGATTTCATCCCAGGAGACAAATCACACTAACATCCTACAACCTATAATTCCCCACATGTCTATACCACCCCAGGAAGTGTACCCCTTCTCTGCTCAATAGTCCTTTGGCTTCTCCACTTCCCTTCCAGGGCTTCAACAACAGTTCGAACATGAATTCTTAGAGCACTATAGCTATCGTTAGGCTCCCTCTGGGAAAATCACTTCCCCAACAATCTCTCTCACCTGGATAGAGTTGCTTACAGGCCTAAAAACCCACTTCTTCAAACCATAGGCCTGCCAACCTGCTTCTTCAGTCCATATCCTAACTCAATCGTGCAAGGGTGATGGAAATAATAAAGCTCAGGTATATAACAGATGATGGAAACAAGCCACACTCAGACAAGGAACTGCTTTGGAAACAACAACAATACGTTAAGGCACAATACGGGCTCAGGAAAAGTACAGGTGCACTGTGATTCACATGTAAGGTACGTGATAGATCAACGTGCCTGCAGGTTTCAGAGGTGCGTGAAAGTTGCAGAGGTCGACGATGGAGGGGATTTCTCCATGCATGAGTGTGTGAGTGAATGGGGAAAGATTCCAAAAATACTGTTTTTCCCCACCTATATTTGCATGCTCCAAGATTGACACATGGATCTCCTGGAGCTCGTTTATCTCCACTTGGGATTCATTCCCTCTTACATGAGACTTAGGATAAAACAATTATCCTCACAATAGGCTTTAATAAATAATAATATAATATTCCTTTTTGTGATAAGCCCTCTAGCTTATCCCATTTCCCAAGTCTCTTATCCCTTCCCTTTCCCTACCTAGTTGAGCTTAGTCCCCCACACTCTTTTATCATGGTTGGTCTACACACAAAGATGTATTTATATTAATGATATGAGTGTTTACATATACAAAAATAGGCTCATTGGCCTTTTATCATCTAGGCTCTCTAGCCTAATCATCACATAAGCCTCCTCACTTATAATCACTTGGCTCACCGACATATAAAACATGTTTACAATTCAGCTGGGGCTTGGCCTTGGGGTATTACAATCCCCTCCTCTTATTTTTTCACTATCCTTAGTGCAACTTATTTACATATTACCATCAAGATTTTCAAAAATATTCAAAAAGATGTGGGTATTCTACCCGCATAACATCTTCATTCTCCCAAGTTGCATCCTCAGGACCATACCAGGTCCATTGGACCTTTACTAGCCCTATGGATCGATTCTAGAGATGCTTGATATTCCGATCCAGTATGCACACCGGATGCACTTGGAAAGTGCTTTCTTGCTCCACCTGAATCACATTCCAATCAATAACATGATTAGCATCAGGTATATACTTTTTGAGCAACAACACATGGAATACATTATGAATAGACATTGATTGATCCAGATTTTATGAGTAGAATGAAATGAATACAGATTATTAACATATTCTTAGCACAAAATAACAGAGATACAATAAAAATGGTTTTCTATTCGATAATGAAATAAGCTGAAACTGTAAAATGCAGCGAAAACAAGCTTGCTGGAATGGTGGCGGCTTATCTCTGAGAAGATATGTGACGGCTGCGCTCATTTGCAAGAAGAACCTTACAATGAGGCTCTAAAGGCCTTTTTACAATAAACAAGAATGCGAAAAACCCTAGATATCCAAAAACCTAACCCTATGAGATGAAGCGCCAAAAGTCATGTGGGCCCCGTTTGGGTAAGTTAGTACATCAACTTCCCGGGGTCGTACCTTTTGCATACGATCTCCGTTTTATGTGTGTGATAGCTCGTTGGAAAGGTATATTCAAGGGGATTCATTTTTGAGGCTCAATCATGCCTTTGACTATCATTAAGGATATCGATCCCGAAAAACCTTCATTTAGGCCCCGAAAGTTAAAACTGCTAAAAATAGTAAATTGCCAAAATTGTCAGAAAACTATCTTTAGCCAGTTGAAAAAGGTGGGTGGCCACCAATATCCATCTAGATCAATACTCTCTCCTTAGGAAGAAATGGTCTCCATTGCATTGAGGTCCCCCATTAGATGAGGAAATTTCCGTTGAATTTGGCCCCGGGTGAACCACTTGCCTTGCTGCAGGAGCTGCCCTGCTTTGACGACTCGATAAAGTTGGATCCTTTGTTGTCGAGTGCCCTTGATCTGTGTGTCCACAATCTGATCATTGGATGCCTGTTGTATGCAGTCGAGGTTGAGCTCTGTTGGTGTCAGCTGTTTTGCTACTTCTAAGGTGTCCAATAATGGTGGGAAATAAGGGTGAAGAAGATCCACGTTGAACACTGGGTGCAGGCCAAGGAAAGGAGGAATGTTGAGCTCAAAAGAATTATCCCCCACAACCTTGGTGATGGTGTAAGGCCCATAACAGAGTGGGTGAAGCTTTTGATAGGTTCCTGTAAGGCGTTCTTTCTGCAAGTGCAACCAAACTTTGTCACCCACCTGGAACTTATGTGGCACCCGATGTTGATCATGGCGTTGTTTGTACTTGTCATTGGACTTCTGTAGGATATCCAGAACCTATTGGAAGATGTGTTGGATCCGCTCAATGAACTGGGTGGCTTTTTTATCTTCAGTTGGAGCAGGATATGAGTCAGTCGAGGTGACTGCAAGGGGAAGTGCAACATCTATGGGACCCAATGGTTGGAATCCCAACCCCACCTGAAAGGGGCTGTGGCTGGTTGAGCTATGTAGGGATCGATTGCAACTATGCTGGACATAGGGAAGGCTCTCATCCCATGTGTGAGGGTGCTTTGAATTATACATGCGAAGGATATGCACAATCATTCGATTTACAACCTCAGTTTGGCCATCTGTCTGGGGGTGGAAGGCCGTGGATTTGGTGAGCTTGGTGTCTAGCAATGACCAAAGGCTCGACCAAAATGTGCTGAGAAATCTACTATCCCGATCTGAGATAATGGTTTGTGGGATTCCAAAATGTACCCAAACTCATTCAAAGAAGATCTTGGCAGTGGCCTCTGCTGTGATGCTCTTCTTGCAGGCAACTAGAATCACCGTCTTAGAAAAGCAATCAACAACCACAAAAACACAGTCATTTCCTTGCTTGGTGGATGGGAGGCCTGACATGTAATCAATTGAGATGGATTCCCATGGCCTGTCAGGAGTAGGAAGAGGGGTGTACAGGTCCTGTTTCTTAGTGGTCAGTTTGGAAATAACGCAGGCAGTGCAGGACCTGATATACTTTCTGACCTCCTGTCAAAGTTTCGACCAGTAGAAATGTTTCTGTAGAATCGCCACTGTCTTTTTGATGCCAAAGTGTCCTGCCACCCGACTGTAGTGGGCTTCCCAGATCAGCTTCGCTCACTCACTTGATGGAGCACAGATATGGCCCAGACGACACAACAACCCATCCCGAAGATGGAAATTATCGACAACTGCGTTCGCACCCAACATTTGGTAGGTGGTGGCGAAGTCAGGGTCTGTCTCATAGAGTTGGGGCCATCCAGATGTCTCATGGCCACAAGATTCTAGCACCATGGTGAGTGCTGTGACTGGCGGTCTACCGAGGCAATCAACGAGACGATTGGTGCTTCTTGTTTTATACTTGATGTTGAGGTGGAATTGCTGCAATTATGTGGACCACTTTTGATGGCGATCATTATACAATTTTCCTTGTGTCTGCATGAACTACAATGGCTTATGATCAGTGTGGATGACTGTCTCCTTCCCAAGAATGTAATGTCTCCACTAGCGGTAGGCATGCAAAATGGAGTACATTTCTTTGTCGTAAGTAGGGTACTTATGTACAGTATCTGACAATGTCTCACTATGATAGGATACAGGGTGGCCGTGCTGAGTGAGAACGGTGCCCACAACATAGTCTGAAGCATCTGTCTCGATCTCAAAGGGATGTTGCAGGTCTGGTAGTGAAAGTACTGGGGCTGAGCACAAGCACTACTTTAGATCATCGAACGCTTGTTGTTGGGACTAGCCCCATGCAATATTTTCCTTACCACCACCCTTGTTTATTTGGCTGAGGGCCCATGCAATATGGGAGAATCCCAACACGAACCTGCAATAGAAATTGTCAAGGCCCAAGAAGCTCCGGAGCTCAGTGAGTGTTGTTGGGGCTGGCTAGTCACGGATGAATTGGATCTTGGCTAGATCCACATGTATGCCATGCTGATCAATGATGTAGCCCAGGTAATGGACCCTATCCATGCCGAAGGAGAATTTTTCCAAGTTGGCATATAGCTTGTGCTGTCGCAGGGTGTGCAAAACCTGCTGAATATGCTACAAGTGTTCGGCCCAAGTCTTACTGTAAATTAGAATGTCATCCAGATACACCACTACAAAAGTATTGGTGAATGGTCATAGGATATCATCCATCATCCTCATGAAAGTGGCTGAAGCATTTTTCAAACCAAAGGACATGACCAACCATTCAAAAAGGCCTTCCTTTGACTTGAAGGCAGTCTTCCATACATCTATCTGTTCTATCGGGACTTGGTGGTAGCTAGACTTCATATCAATCTTACTGAAGTATTTATCCCCTGTGAGTTGATCAAGGAGGTCTTCGATTCAGGGAATCGGGTATCGGTTTCTGACGGTGATTTTATTGAGAGCCCGGTAATCAATACAGAGTCACCAGGTTCCATCTTTCTTCTGTACCAACATGATTGGGCTCCCGCAAGGTGATGAGATGGAGCGAATGTGCCCCTTGTGGAGTAGTTCTTGGATCTGTCACTTGATCTCCTCATTCTCTAACAAAGAGTGACGATAGACTGGCCCATTGGGAAGTGATGCACCGGGGGTTAGATCGATGGGGTGATTGACCTGGCAGTGCAGAGGTACCCCTGTAGGTGAGGAGAAGATATTTGAGTATTCTTCCACGACCTTATCTACTTGCTTCTGCTGTGTGGAGAGGTTGGCCGCAGAGACCCTAGATGTGGCTATGATCTTTCGCTTATTCTGAGAGTGAATCACGAAGAAGACAAACTTCCCCGTCTGAGAGATGACCTTCCTGCATTGCTTAGCAGAGATCAAGGAAATAACACTAGGTGGGATTGCCTCGGGTATCCTGTACAATTTCCTGTTCAAAGTAATAATAACACTACGAGGCCTAGACTCATATACAACATGACGTTTCCATAAATAAGGTTGGCCCAAAAGAACATCACAAACTTCAAGAGGAGCAACATCACACAACACCTCATCTTTGAAGGGCTTGATGCCGTACGACAGTCGACACTGTTGGCTGACGTGGAGATCGCTTCCTTGGCGGAGCCATCCAATTGTGTAGGGTTGTGGGTGTGATGTTGTTGGCAGGGCTAGCCACTTGACGACCTCTGCTGAGATGAGGTTCTTCTGGCTATCGCTATCAACAATGAAGTGCAATGGGGTGCCTTTTACCCACATATGTGAATGGAAGAGGCACTCTCCTTCTTTTGGCTCGTCTGGTTCACCAGGCTGGAGCTTGGTGGTCGCAACGGTGGCACTGGGTTCCGTGTCAATGATCCGTCTTCCCCTTTCTAGTTTTGACTCAGAGTCAGAATCCTTATCTGATTCAGAGGCTTTCACTTCGGCCACCAGTGACTGTTTCGAGCGACATTCAACAGTGTTATGCCAAGGGCTCTTATGGAAGTCACACCACTTCCCGGTATCTTTCTTTGTCTTTCCAGTGTCCTTCTTTGCTTGTGGCTTGGACTGGTAGTCCTGATACTGTCCATCTTTTCTCTGTCCTTTGTTCTATGGGTTTGGTCTGCCCTTTCTTGGCTTTTGTTGTGAGGGTTTCCCAGGCCCAAATTGCAGCGTCTTTTGTTTAAGCTTTTGCTCGATTTTGATGGCATATTGGTAGGCCGCGCCCAAGGATGAGATGTCCAGAAATTCCATTTTGGTCTAGATGTATCTATGTAGAGCATCACGATACTTGAGCACCATATGTCACTCTGAATTTTTGATACCCAGCTTGGTGCGCAAGGTATGGAAGATATTTGTTAAATCTAGCACTGCTTGGTCTCTTTCTTACCGCAGTGTGGTCCATTTGGTATACAGGTCGTCGTAACTTCCGACAAGGTAGTATTGTTCCTTAATAGCATCCCTGAAGGATTCCTAGGTGGACGTGACTGAAAATAATGAGGTTTCCTCTGTTTCTTGTTGCTCACAGAAGGTTTCCCACCAATCTTTGACATGGGGAATGACTTTGAGGAGCACAAAAATAATTTTTTCTCTATTCGAGAAGTTATGGACAGAAAAATTCCCTTCTAGTAGATTCAACCACTTGTCTACAACATATGCGTCTATTTGACCTTCAAATATAGTAATATCAAAGTTTATTTGTACCTTGAAGGGGGTGGTGTCTCCTTTCAAAGAAGGTGCGTCGCCTGTTGGTAGCCTCCGAAGGATTTGCGTGAAACTATCCATCATCTCATTCCTCTGTTGCTTAAGGGATTCCTCAATCAACAGTTTGAAAGGATCTCCTGTCCCATAATATTTATTTTCTCCTACCATGAGAGGTCTCTTGGGCATGCGAGAGATTTTTTCCTCAAGAGAAACAAGCTCAAGACCCAACTCTTTGTACTCTGACCTTGTTGGGGACATGCATTAAGATGACAAGGAGCAGACCACTCTGATACCACTGATCCAGATTTTATGAGAAGAACAAAATGAATACAGATTATTAACAGATTCTTAACACAAAATAAGAGAGAAACAATAAAACTGGTTTTCCATTCGATAATGAAATAAGCTGAAACTGTAAAATGCAGCGGAAACAAGCTTGCTGGAATGGTGACGACTTATCTCTGAGAAGAGATGTGACAACTATGCTCATTCACAAGAAGAACCTTAAAATGAGGCTCTAAAGGCCTTTTTACAATAAACAAGAATGCCAAAAACCCTAGACATCCAAAAACCTAACCCTAGGAGATGAAGCGCCAAAAGTCATGTGGGCCCCATTTGTGTAAGTTAGTACATCAACTTCCCGGGGTCGTAACTTTTGCATACGATCTCTGTTTTAGGCATGTGATAGCCCGTTGGAAAGGTATCGTCGAGGGGATTCATTTTTGTGGCTCAATCATGCCTTTATATATCATTGAGGAGTTCAGTCCCGAAAAACCTCCATTTAGGCCCTCAAAATGGCACCGAAAGTTAAAACTGCTAAAAATAGTAAATTGCCAAAATTGTCAGAAAACTGTCTTGAGCCAGTTGGAAAAGGTGGGTGGCCACCGATATCCATCTGGATCATTGATGCATGTCATTCAATCATATAAGCTACATTAGGATTTCAAACGACCCACAATAATGAGCTGCCAACTTGGAACAATTTCCCACCTTCAAGGAACTTTTGTTGGCCTTCACTTTCAGGAATACATGATCAAATACACAAATTCCTTATGAATTCTTCCCTTATCAACATAGTTTTTCTTCCTATCTTGAGAAACCTTTAAATTCTGCTTTATTTTTGACATCTTCTCTTCCATTTCCCTGAGCAACTCTGGCCCAACTACTGCTCTATTTGCTGGGTTGTCCCAACTTAAAGGCGTGTTGCACTTTCTGCCATAAAGTGCCTCAAATGGGCTCATCTTTAGATATGTTTGGTACCCATTGTTGTAAGAAAACTCTACCAAGTGTATATAGTCTTCCCATTTTGATGGTTTATCCATCACATACATCCTCAACATATCCTCAATCACTTGATTCACCCTCTCTTTTTTCCCATCATATTCTGGATGATAAGCTATGCTAAAATTTAGATTTGTTCCAAATCCTTTAAATAAACCTTTCGAGAATTTTGAGGTAAACTTTGGGTCTCTGTCAGACACAATTGTCTTGGGTATTCCATGCAATCAAGCTACTTCCCTCATATCAATATCAACAACGTTAGTTTCCTTGTGAGTGAGCTTCACTGGAATGAAATGGGCAACTTTAGTAAGCTTTTCCTCCACTACCATGATAGAATCATGGTTCTTGTTTGTTTTGGGCAGCTTGGTGATGAAATCCATTGTTTCTACTTCCCACTTCCACTTAGGAATGGGTAATGGCTACAACAACCCAATTGGGTGTCTATTCTCAACCTTGACCTTTTGACACTCTAAACATTTGGCAATGTACTCAACAATTTCTTTCTTCATGCATGGCCAATAATATTGTCTCTTGACAACTGCAATTGTTTTCTGATAACCTAGGTGCCCAACATAAGGCACATCATGCATTTCCCTCAATATCATAATTTTCAATTCCTGAGATTTGGGTACATAAATTCTATTTCTGTACATGAGAATTTCATCATCTCCCAGCTTGTAATCCCCACTTTTCTACTGCAAATTGCCTTGCTATAACTTTTCCACTAATTCCTTGTATTGCAAATCTAATTTTGCAGCTTCCAAGATTCAGTCTTTCAAATCAGATTAATACATGATGATAGCTATGGCATGAAACTTATGCACTCTCCTGCTAAGTGCATCAACCACCTTGTTCTCTTTCCCTTTGATATTCTTTATATCAAAGTCATATTCACTGAGAAATTCCAACCATATGCTCGGCCTGGCATTTAAAGTTGACTGATCAAATAAATATTTCAGACCATTATGGTCTATCCTCAGCTCAAACCCTTTTCCCATGAGGTAGTGTCTTCACTTTTTTAAGGCATGCACTATGGTTGCAAACTCCAGATCATGAGTGGCATAATGCCTTTCATGCTCCTTCAACTTCCTTGACTCATAACATACAAACAACCAATTATGACCGAGGAACCCACTAAGTCCTTCTTTGCATGCATCTGTGCATACCATGAAATATTCATTCAGATCAACAATCCTTAGAATTGGAGCACTGGTTAATAATTGCTTCAAGTGATGTAAGTTATTTTCACACTCTAATGACCACTGAAACTTCACTACCTTATTTTGTAAAGAAGTGATCGGGTGTGCAATCTTTGAGAATCCTGCAATAAATATTCTGTAGTAGCCAATGAGACCCATGAAGGATCTAACTTCTGTCACATTCCTAGGTGCTAACCATCCTCTAATGGCCTCGATATTTTAATAATCCACTGCGATCCCTTCCTCATATATGATATGCCCCAAATAATGAATTCGGTTATGATAAAATGAGCATTTGCTCAATTTGGCATACAACTGATTCTCTCTCAACACTTGTAATACCATCTTCAAGTGATGCTCATGCTCTTCTTATGACTTGGAATATATAAGAATGTCATCCAAAAAGACAATGACAAACTTGTCCAGGTATTCTCGGAAAACACCATTAATTAAACACATGAAAACATATGGTGCATTTGATAACCCAAATGGCACCACTGTGAACTCATAATGACCATACCTTGTCCTAAAGGTAGTCTTGCTGATGTCTTCATCTCTGATTCTTACCTGATGATAACCTGATCTGAGATCAATCTTTGAGAATATTTTTTCATTCTTCAACTGATCGAAGAGGTCATCGATCCTTGGCAAAGGATACTTATTCTTTATATTTACTTTGTTTAGCTATCTATAGTCAATACACAGTCTCAATGTCCCATCCTTCTTCTTCACAAATAAAATTGGGGCACCCCAAGGTGACACACTTGGGCATATGTATCCCTTCTTTAGAAGCTCTTCAAGATGCATTTACAACTCCTTTAGTTCTAGTGTACTCATCCTATAAGGAGTCTTGGATACTGGAGCTGCTCCAGACATCAGATTTATAGAGAAATCAATATCTCTTTTAGGGGGTAATACTGGTATTTATTTAAACACGTCCTCAAACTCCCTTAGGAATGCCTAATCTTCAATACATGACACCTTATCCTTAGGTGTTTCTTCCACATGAGATGCAAATATTTGACATCCCTTTCTGTAACATTTCTTCAACTGCATTGCTGAGATTTCTCTGACAGAACTACCTTGGGAATTTCTTGGACTGTCCTTAGGTTCCCTTCCTCACCATGAAAGTAAATGCATTGTTATGATAGTCTAAGACATCATGGTGTTGGTCGAACCAATCCATACCAATTAGACAGTCATATGAACCCAAAGGAAATATGTTCAAATCTTCCTTGGTGCTCAACCCATTCATTCCCACTGGACATGACTTAACCAACTCATCAACTTTTCTCTTGGCTCTGGTAGCCAGCTGCACCAACCAAGATTTCCCATGCTTTCTTCTTGGAAAATGCAATCTCTCCACCACCTTAGGATCTATATAACTATGACTAGCTCCCGAATCAATTAAAATAGTAAATGCATGGATGTTGATCATACCTTTCACTTCAATCATGTGTGATTGAAACTCTGCTTGCTTGTTGTCCAGGGATGCATAGATCCTTGGTACACTTCTTCCATGTCTTCCACTATTTTAGGTTGATGTACATTGTGGACAACTCTCACTTTGTCACTTATGTGTGGACAATCTTTATACACATTATCTCCTTTACAACCCCAAAATTGAATAGGTGGATGCCTTGGACTTTTCCCACCTATCTGAGTCATTCTGGGCTCTCTAGAGGTTGGCTGTCCCTGAGGACTGTTTATGAAGAATGGTGGCTTATTCCCCTTCTTCCTTTGTTCCATATTGAACTTCTTCTTGTCTTCCCAAGATTTTTGGAAAGTAGGCTTTCCTTTATGCTGATAATATAGGCATTTGGCTCGTCTTATAGTCTCCTCCAAAGTTTTAGGATCATCATATTGAATCTTATCACCGATAAAAGATGGCAGCCCACTCAAATATATTTGAATCTTTACTGTCTCATCCTTGATGAAGGATACATACTTCAATAGTTCCAAAAGCCTTCTTTCATACTCATCAATGGTCACACTTCCCATCTTGAGTTCATAGAACTCTTTCATTTTCTTGTCATAATATCTTTTAGTCAAGTATTTATTTTCAAAATACTTCTTGAATTCCTTCCAAGTAACATTTTTCTCTTTGATGTGTTGCACCTGCATGAGATGATCCCACGACATGGATGCCTTTCCTTAAGATGATAGATAAACATTATTCCTTCTGCATGAGAGGAATAATTATGTAATTGGAAATGTTTTCTCATTCTTAACATCCATGTATCAACATCTTCATCCTTCTTATGCTCATCATCAAAAGTAGGAGGTTTGATCTTGTTCATTTTTCCTCGCAGTTCCTCCACCCCAGACCTCTTATGATGCTTTTTGACATGGAATGGACTTGAGCTGCTATGTTCTCTCCTATTGGAATTCCTTTGGGAGTGATGGTGATGTTTGTTAACACTCCTTGATCTTCCTTTCTCCTCAGGAGGCCTATGGATTCCTGATTTGCTTGAGCCATTCTCGTTATCCAATTTCTTTTCAATTCTATCCAGGATCTGCATTAACTTCATGTTGAATTCTTCCTACTGCTCCTCGGCTTTCATAAGAATTTCATTACCAACCTTGTGACTTTGGACATCTTTATGCAAATTTATAATGGTCTCTACCATATTCATGTTATCTTTCTCCATGTCCATTGGAGGTTGTTCCTTCCATACCCAAATGGACATCCATTCCTCTGATCTCATTTTCTTGGCTGTAAGCCCCCTGTGTATCATCCATCTCTTTGCACCCTGTGCTGATTTTGATATGATCAAGTTGCTGTTAATTCTCTAATTTTATGAGAAATATTATATCCAGTTCACTTTTCTAGGTGAACAGTTACATTCTACTGTCCAATATATTTCCAATGACTACTCCCTTGCTCAATTTTGAGTTTTGAGCAGGAAGTTATGGACATTTAAACTTTGTGCTCCCTAGGAGGTAATATATGTACAACTGTTCTTATTTTTCAGAGCCAAATTGGCTCTTGGATCCTTTCTAGATTCCTCTCTTCAGGTTTTTAGGCCTTATTTACTCCTTTAGATGCGGGTCCATACACTCCAAAACCCCACGAGCTCCTTCTCTAAGCTCTTTTCTGTATTTTAAAACCATTTTCAAGCACTAGCCCCTTTTTCTTCAGCCCCCAAATCTCATGTGACCATGACTATGACAATGCACTAACTCATAGGTCCTATCTATAGCTTCGAGTCTTCAGAGCACTGGAACTTCAGGCTTCAGAGGTTTCTCCTTCACCATCCATTATTTCCTCCGAACGACGAAGTGGCGAACTCCCATAGGGTACTTCTTCGGAGCTTTGGGGCTTCAGTGCTTCTGACTACATCATCTATTATTTCCTCCGAATGCTGAACCGACGAAGTTCTCCAGAGCTTTGGGCTTCAAAGGTTTTTCCTTCATCTTACCATGTTTTCCCCGAAAACCAAATCGACGAAGTGCTGAACCGATGCTTCTTCGGAGCTCCGGTGCTCCAACGCTTCAGACTTTGACAAATTTCCCAACTTCTTCTAACATTTCCTCCGAATGCCGAATTTCCAAATTCGGTGGCCTCATTATTTCTGTTGTCAATAAATATGGTGGTTACATGTGGTGCCACTGATGAGTGACACATGTCAGGTCACAATTGGTACTAAAGGACCTGTCCAAAGTAAAAATCAGGTTGAAACGTGGTAGGTGAAAGTGGGTCCACGTCACCTTAGGTGATGTCATCATGCCATGCCACATCCGATGCTTCGGGACTTCGTAACTCCAGGCTTTAGAGGTTTTCACAATAGAGAACTTCAAAAATACCGAAGTCCCACTCTCTGAACCTTTACTACTTCGGTGCTCTAGAGCTTCTAGACTCCAGAGGACTTCTCATGATAACACAACACATCTTCCAAACACCGAACTTCCGAACAATTGTTTCCCAAAGCTTTGGGACTTCGAGGCTCCAGGACTTCGAAGGATTTTACTGCTAACCACCAACCCACCCCCGAACTACTGGACACTAAAATTCTGAACAGGCTAAACTACAAACACGTGTCTCCCATTAAAGGATGGTCCAGATTAGTTCAGGACTTCAGGACTTTTGGGAACTATTGTTGATTAAGGTTGGTTGTCATTGATGTCAACCCTTGAAGAAAGACCCGTAGCACAAAGGTTTGGGTAATGGAACCAATAGTGTTTGATGTAAATATGACTCATTATTGTTTTTTCATGGTTGATAAGAAGTAAATATG
>ML788412.1:856678-874161 GCA_009831015.1 Picea engelmannii
ACACTGGTGTACTGTGTATGTGTGTGATTGTTTATTTATTACTGCTCATTATTGGATAATAATTATACATTGATATAACATTTGAAGAAAAAGGATTATAATTACGTTATTACTGATTCACCCCCCCTCTCAGTAATCCAACAACTATTCCATCCACGCAACCACAAACAAATTCCCCGGAGTGCCGAACTACCAAACCACTCAGGGATCCAACAATCCGCCTTCTCCCAAACAATCTACGATGTAGATCCACTCCAGGACTTTGGAGCTTCGAGGCTTTTGTCTCCCTTCTGTCAAAGACAATTTTTTTTTTGGAACAACGAAGTCTGAAGCACTTGAAGGTTTACCACCACGCTGCTTTATCATATTTGACGACTGTGAAGGATCTTCCTTCTCCCGAACAGATCCGATGACCAAGATATAAACTTTGTGGCCCCAAAACCACGGTTACTGTGGTTTCTTTTCTCTGCTGGATTTCTTGAACTGCTACACCTTCTGAGCTTTCAAACATAGTTAAGGTGTGCTCTCAACGCCCTCTTGACACTCATGGACGTTCTGAAACTCCAATTTTGTCCATTTCGACAACAATTCCCTCTGAAACGTTTTCTTCAATTTCCACTTACACGACCCATCCAAGCTCAGTGTTGAAAACTGGAGCTCTGATAACATATTGTAACATCCCCAACCACCGAGGCCGAGCCATGCTACCTCATAGAAACATTCTTGCTAGGTTTTTATACATATTTGGTAGTACACCCTAGCCTTAGGCCACTGGACTATACCACTCAGAGACTCATGTGAAACATCATACATATACAATTTTAAATAGACAATTACAATCTGCTAAAACACAAATTAATGCAGAAATAACAATAAGCCTATACATACAACATATACAGTAAAATCTCATAAATATAGACATGTACAAATACATAACATGCAAATGAACACATAAATGGTACTTATCTTTTTATAGAATACCAACAACTACGTGCAAACCTTCCATGAACCTCCCAGCCTTATACCATGCCGCTCATCACTCTCAGTAGTAGGTCACCCCCGAGATGGGACTAAACTCCACCTGGGTAAATGGATTCCTAGGCTAGGCCGAGACAACATAAAGTTGCACAATCAACATGAAGGATTTCGTCACAGGAGCCAACTCACACTAACAACCTACAACCTCTCATTCCCCACATGCCTATCACAGCACAGGAAGTGTGCCCCTTCTCTGCTCAAAAGTCCTTTGACTGCCCCACTTCCCTTCCACGGATTCAACAACAGGACATAAAAGAATTCTCAGAGCACTATAGTTGTCGTCGGGCTCCCTCTGGGAAAATCACTTCCCCAACAATATCTCTCACCTGGAGAGAGTTGCTTACAGGCCTGACAACCTACTTCTTCAAACCACAGGCCTGGAAACCTTCTTCTTCATTCCAACTCCTAAGTCAATCGTGCAAGGGTGATGGCAACAACAAAACTTAGGTATAGAACAAATGATGGAAGCAAGCCATGCTCAGATAAGGAACTATGTTGGCAACAACAACAGTCCGTTAAGGTATGGTACAGGCTCAGGAAAAGTATAGGTGCACTATGCTTCATAGGTAAGGTACTTGATAGCTCAAAGTGCCTGCAAGTTTTAGAGGTGCGTGAAAGTTGCAGAGGTCGACGATGGAGGGGATGGCTCCATGCACGAATGAATGGGGAAATATTCCAAAACATACTAATTTTCCCCACCTATATTTGCATGCACCAATATTGACACATGGCTCTCCTGGAGCTTGATTCTCTCCACTTGGGATTCATTCCCTCTTCCATGAGACTTAGGATAAAAAAATTATCCTCACCATAGTATTTAGGAAATAATAATACAATATTCCTTTTTGTGATAAGCCCTCTAGATTATCCCCTTTTCCAAGTCTCTTAGCCCTTACCTTTCCCTACCTAGTGGAGCTTAGTCCCCCATACTCTTTTATTCTGGTTAGTCTACACACAATGATGAATTTATATTAATGATATGAGTGTTTACATATACAAAAATAGGCTCATTGGCCTTTTAGCATCTAGGCTCTCTGGCTTAATCATCACATAAGCCTCCTAGCTTATAATCACTTGGCTCACTAGCCTATAAAACATGTTTACAATTCAGCTAGGGCTCGGCCTTGGGGTATTACACCCCAAACAACTTAGCCACTGAGGCATCGTCAGATAACATGGTGATGTGCTTCTCACTTCGCAATTACACCTCCAACATGAGGGTCCGCATGGTGGTCTTTGAACTTAAAGGGAGTGCTCTACTTCGGTGGAAGACACTCCTACCTCAATTAAACATGGTCGTCAAATACTTGTCATGGGATCTGTTTGAGGAATGGTTCTAGGAGAGGTATTTGTCCAAGGAATTCATTGAGTGCTAGCTTAATGAGTTCAACGCCTTATGAAAGGGTGTTCGTACGGTGCCAGAGTATGAGGCCAGGTTATTAAATCTAGTTAGGTATGCTCCACATCTGAACATAGAGAAGTTAAAGGTCAACACGTTTGTGTTCAACCTTAACTTCAAAATTTGTGTGAAAGTGAGGATCTTAATGTCTCAAATGTTGCACGATGCAGTTCAGAAGGCCCTCATAGCTGAGGAAGAACTGAATAGTGGGGGGTCAGGGAAGGACTCCTTATATACTGACTGGATAGATGACATTAGGAGTGCAACAACATTAGATACCAACCAACCAGACTTCTGGGTGTCGAGATACGCCCAAAGGACCTATGTTCTCGACATTGCGACGATAGACTCCTCAACAGAGGACTCCTTATAGAGGACCAAAAAAAAAACAACAACGCCATCCGCAACAACAATAACATTTTAGGAATGTTCAACATAACATACTAGAGTCATAGAATGCTATGCCAACAACTTCTACTTCGCGGACCAGGAGCACTAGAACGAAGAATGGATGTTGGACATGTGGAGGGCCACATTACCAATGAGATTGTCTGATTGATAAGGCTAGAGCAGCTGGATCATCGGGACCCACCACAATTGGAGAATTGGGAAATTCCCACAGTATACATGCAATGATGAAGAACCGCCAGGATGAGCACCAATACACTATGCTCGAGACGTTAGGTATGATCGTCGATCAAACTTATAGTATCTTGATAGATCTAGGTGCTACAAAGAGCTTTATTTCTAGTGCAATGCTAAAGAGAATTAAGGTAAAGGCAGTCGAGAAAGACGATTTTAGATACATAGAAATGGCATTGGGTGCCAAACAGAAGGTTGGAGGAAAGGCTACAGATTCTAGCATTAACTTGGGAGATTTTGTAACGAAGGCCAACCTATACGTCATGATATTAAGATCTTATGACATAGTGATAGGCATGGAATGGTTGGAATCACATGATGCGATACTTAACTGTAATAAAAAATGGTTAAGTTTGATAGATGATTTGGGACAAAGTAGAGTGGTTGTAGAAATAAACTAGAGGGTGTCTCTGAGGTTTATTTCTTCCCTACAATTACAGAAGAGTATGCACAAGGGGTGAATGTTATATGCTATCTTAGCACTAAACAAAAAGGGCGTGACAGAAGGACTAGAAGAACTTCGTGTACTACAAGAGTTTGTGGACGTATTTCCAGAAGAGTTGCTAGGTTTACCACCTGAAAGAGAGTTTGAGTTTACAATAGAATTGAAATATGGAACCAAACCGATAGCGAGAACACCTTACTGGATGTCAACGCCTGAGTTGCAGGAATTGAAAATGCAATTGAAGGAATTGTTGGACTTGGGAATTATATGTCCAAGTGTGTCGCCTTGGGGTGAGATAGCTATTTTCATGAGAAAGAAGGATGGATCGTGGAGACTTTGTATTGAATATCGTCAATTGAACAAAGCGACGATAAAAAAATAGTACCTATTGCCAAGAATAGATAATTTTTTTGATCAGGTGAAGGGGGAAATGGTGTTTTCGAATATTGAATCGAGATCAAGATATCACTAGTTACAGATTAAGGAGGAAGATATCCCTAAAACCGTGTTTAAAATGAGATTCAGACACTATGAGTTTACATTTTTACTGTTCGGATTGACGAACGCCCCATGGGTATTCATGAGTTTTATGAATGGGGTGTTCCGTGAATTGGACAAATTTGTCCAAGTATTTATTGATGACATATTGATTTATTCTCAAATGAAAGAAGAGCATGATGAACTCTTAATATTGGTCCTACAATGTCTACGAGAAAACAAATTGTATGGGAAGTTATCGAAATGTTCTTTTTACCAATCGAAGATTCATTACTTGGGACATATCATATCTAGTGAATGTATAACTATGGATCCAACGAAATTAGAGGCCATTACAGAATGGAAAACACCGACAAACATACAAGAAGTACATATCTTTATGGGTTTAGCAAGATATTACTGATGATTCATCGAAGGTTTTTCGAGGATATCAAATCCAATCACAGAATTGCAGAAGAAAAAAAGGAAGTTCGTTTGGACAGAGAAATGCGCGGAAGCATTTCAAAAGATCAAAGAGTTGTTGAAAACAACGCCAATATTGAAGGTCCCCGACATGGAAAAATAATTCTTGGTATGCACGGACACATCCAAGGAAGGTTTATGTGGAGTTTTGATGCAAGACGGTCAGCTGGTCACTTACATTTCAAGAAAATTAAGAAAGCATGAAGAAAACTATGCAACACATGACTTGGAGTTATTAGTAATTGTATATGCCTTGAGAGTATGGAGACATTATATGATTGGACGAAAATTCAAATTAAAGACAGATCACTGTGTATTGCAACATATATTTACTCAGAGTGACTTGAACGCACGACATAGGTTTTGTTCAGAACTACTTAGGGAATACAACTTTGAGATTACTAACATTAAAGGAACGATGAAAAGAGTGGCAGATGCATTGAGTCAGAGACCACACATATTCTCGATAATACCTCTTAAGATGAATCTTCGAGAAAATATTCTAACTCTATAGATAGACGATGATTGGTATAAATAAGTTAAGGATAATATTGGACAAATTACCATGATGGTACCGAAGTTTGAAAGTTACTCATTGGACAACGACATATTGTTGAGATTTAATGACAAAATTTACGTACCTCCTAACGGAGAATTAAGAAGTTTGATTTTGAGTGAAGCACATCGAGTAGTGTACATGGATCATCCGGGAGTCACGAAGATGAAGGGAAATATTAATCCTTTATTCTTCTGGAAAGGAATAAAAGAGGACATAGTTAGTTAAGTGGTGAGATGTCTAGAATGCTAGCAAGTGAAGGCTGAACATAGACATCCAGTAGGATTTTTATAGCCACACGCTATTCCTGAATCAAAATGGGAGGTCATTTCAATGGAGTTTATCATGGGATTTCCACTCATGACAAGGAGACACGATTCGATTTTTGTGGTAGTTGACACTTTGACGAAGAGTGCACACTTTATTCCGATGCGTACGACATATCAAGCGCCATACATAGCTACAATTTTTGTCAGCGATATTGTGATATTACATGGTGTACCAAGAAGGATCATATCTGATTGAGGATTAATGTTTACAGGACGATTTTGGACCAGTTTCCAAGAGGATTTGGGAACACAACTAAAATTTAGTACATCATATCACCCAAAGACAGATGGAAAAATAGAAAGAACAAACCAAAGTTTGGAGGATATGTTGCGTATGTATGTTATGGATTAGCAAAAACGTTGGGAAGACTTCTTTCCATTGGTAGAGTTTACTTATAATAACAGTTACCAGAGTATGATCAAGATGACACCGTTTGAGTTTCTTTACGGGTGACTGTGTCAGACGCCATTGAGTTGGGATCGACTTGAGGATAGGGTCCTGGTGGGACCGAAGGTGATCCAAGAAATGGAATAACATATGCAATCGATAAGAAAAAGGATTAAAGAATCACATGATCAACAAAAGAGCTATGTTGATGCGCATCGCGTTGACCGCAGTTATGAAGTTGGTGACATAGTTTTCTTGCGGGTAAAACCGCACAAGAGTTCGATCAAGTTTGGAAAGGGTGCTAAAATATCTCCTAGGTTTATGGGACCTTTCGAGGTTGTGGAAAAGAAAGGAACTGTGGCTTATCGACTAGAATTTCCTGATTATTTGAGGCGTATGCACGATGTATTTCATGTATATGTTCTACAACATTATATTAGTGATCTGTCACATGTTACAAACATGAGTTCTTTGCAGGTGTCGGACGATGGTTCTCTCATGGCGGAGCCAATCCACATTCTGGACCATCGCACTTGACAACTACGATGTTGAACAATCGATTAGGTCAAGGTCTAGTGGGACAACTATAGTCCACACTCAACGACATGGGAGGACGCATACGAGATACATCAACAATTTCCTTACTTGTTTGATAGATTAAATATATAGATCTATGTCAGATACACTGTTTAATTGCATTTATATACTGTACAAACTTCGAGATGAAGTTTAAAACAAGAGGGGGTGTATGCAACATCCCACTCTACTAAGCCTACTTTTATTGACATATTCTTTGAGGACACTTGCGTGCAAGTGATCCGGTTATGGTATATTATGATTTTGTTTTGATTATGGGTTATATATGATGATGATGATGATGTGTTGTGACTTATTGTTATTTTTATGTATATATATATATATATATATATATATTGGCAGATGCTATTGATGAGTTTTCCTGAGTGTGCACGACACGTGACAGGTTATGGATGCTGATGGCATCAATGGGCTTCCTTGGACTCCAGATTGAGTCAAGGAGTGGATTGTATTAGTTTGAGTATTTCATTTTACGCACATGTGATATATGATTGATTCAGTATGATTATGTATATGAATTATTGATAATGTTTTTATGAGTGGATGCATGCTTGATGATGCTTGCTAATCCAACTCACATAAGGAGTAAAGGGGTCATGCACAGAAAGCAGACATTGAGGGAGAGGTGTGGCATCGTCCCTATCACAACCTACTAGTACTCCCACTGTGGTTGGAATGGTAGGTTAACAATTACCTAGTTCGAGAGGTCCACAATGTCGTGAGGGCAGACTGAGACAGTCACTCATGAATATTTCTAAGGGGCGCACAATAAGGCATGGTCCTTATTCCTTAGAATCCCTTAGACTCTCACAAGGTTGACCGAATGGAGTGTTGACTCCAAGGGTTAGAAAAAATTCGAAAACCAGTCTAAGGCGAGTGGCACCCTTGGAGCACGGAGGTGCATCTTGAAGGGCACGTCGTGTAATTAAAAACTTGAGTCAATAAATCTAGGTGGCCTAGAAACATTGAAATGATTGGACCTTGTTAGAATAAAATAATTAATTAATCAGTAAATTATTAATTATAAAGTTTAACAAAAATATAAGTCTAAGTCTAAGTTTAAGTAAAGGGCTAATTGAAAATATTAATAAATTAAAAGAATTAAGATAAAGTCAACCTCCAAGAAAAAGGTGAATAAAAATCTAAAGGTTGGATAAAATGCACATGTGTGCATGAAATTAATAAAAGAGATTTTTAAAATAGAAATAAATAATAACTTGAGAGAATAGGTGTACATAAAATATAATCTTGAGTCAACCTACCACTAGTCTAACTAGAAGAAGACTCATAATCCAACTCTAACTAAGATCTAGTTAGGAGACCCTCATTAAATGAAAATTTGGGGAACAAAGGGACAACTAATAGAAAAAATAGGAACACATTGGGGAATGTGAGGGAAATTGACTTTTTAATTAAAATAAAAATGGTAATTACTTGTGCAACTTGGGGAGAGGGTCACAAGTGTGTGGGTGAATAATACTAATTAAATTAATTAAAAAGATAATTAATTGTGCATGGGGACATGTGTCATTGCGAATTTTTCTATAAAACAAATGTGGTAGAAGGGAAATGGATCTCACTTTTTCTTGGTAATGTTATGCTGCAAAAAATTTGTGGACAGTGTTTTACTTGTGAGAGTTGGGAAACCAATATTGGAGAAAGAGTGAAAGCTCTTCCTTGCGAGACAATCCTTGGAGCTATTGTTTGTTGGTTTCTTGTGTGTGGCCCCTTTGTGGCTCGGGGGGCTAAGGGGGGAGAAGATTACCCCTAACATTGGTTGGGAGGTACCGATGAAGTTTCGATGATTAGCAAGCTGGAGTATAGAAGGAGTGCAAGACTTTGAAGGACACCGTCAACTCTTCGTCTTCATAGGTTCCAGTATTTTTTTATGAGTTTAAATTTGTAATATGAGCAAATTGTATATTAGATTTATAAAGATTCGCTGTAATTATGTTGTACTCATATTTGTATATTGCAATTAAAAAAAATAGTCATCACATAATTCAAGACGTGAATCCTATGATTGCCTTCAATTTATTTTACAGTCCAAAATTCCGAACTCTTGTCGCTGTAAACAAATTTTCAATCTTGAATTCCATAATTTTATTGACTACTATTTTTTTTTATTTCTCACAACCGAATGTATAAGTTCACTATGTTAGCTGCCAATTAAAATTTCAATCTTGAGTTGGATTTTCTTGAGTCACTGTATATTTACAAATTGGATTATGAAATACGTCAATCATTGCTTGCTTTTTACACTCTTAAATGTCAAAATTCACTAGAGTCATTGTATGACTATATGCGAATCCAAAACAAGAGTGTTGGTGATGGTAAACTAATAGCATATTGAATTTGAATACGCTCTCATCACAAAAGGAATTTGTTTATTTGTAACTTAGATTTTTTTGGTTGCTACAAAACTAGGTTTACCATCGAAGGATTAATTTCGTTATCGCTTGATTTAGTTACATTCGGAAACTAATTTAAATTCAAGGAAATTCAAAACTCCATACCTGGGGATTGGATTTTCGTTGAGCTCTGTCCATTTATTTAGGAAAACCGAAGGACATAATTTCTGTTGGGTCATTGTAACTTTTGCATGCATTTCCGGATTTCTAGGAAATCATATGGTGTAATCGTTTCCACTCCAGAAATGTATTACCTATTGAGGCTGCAGTAATTTTTTTCTAAATTCTGAATTCAATTTCATGGGTGATGTCAATTAAATCCTCAACACTGTGAATTAAATCTTGTATTGACGATGCAACGCTAATTTTCGATTTTTAAAAAGTTGAATACTATGCTCGCGGCCAGGCTGTTCACAAACCAAATTTAAATTTGGTTGGATGCTCTAAGAGTACTTGTGTTACAAAAATAATTAATTTACAACAGATTTTAAACTTCTGGGAATTGAATGATTGGATACTATAGAATAGTCATGCCGACTGGTGTTATCTTAGGATCATTAACTCCTGGCGGGTGAACTAATTTTTATTTTAACTGTGAGTTACACCCAAAATCTTTGGAGGAAGGTGCTTGTTAGCTGACCATAGCGTTTAACCCTGTCTTGACAGGAAGACTCCCTGTTGTCAAATGAATGAGGGATGGGCGTAGTAAGAAATGAATTTAGTAATTCGTACATTTAAATGATAAGATAATTGGTGCAAGTAAAAGTACTTTCCATAGATGAAGCAGTCAGATTATAATCGCCCTGCCTTGGATGCATAATAACAAGATGAAAATAGATGCCTTGGGTCCGATCTATTGGACTTATTCCTCAAGGCTATCGATTGACGTGTTTCACAATTTTTAATCATTCAAATCTTCTTGTCTTAATTTTTAAAAAACAAAAGAAGATTTTCCTTTTTCTTTTAGAATTTTTTATCGATTAAATGTTTTAGTTCAAAATTCTAAAAGAATTAATTTAATTGTATCTACCAAGGATACCTATAGACCCTTGCCAGATCTGAGTAGGTCCTTCCATTGTACGAGTCTTGGATCGATTGTTCTAGTACAATTTCTCCAAGATCGCCCTACCTTCAAGTGTCTCGATTTATTTTATCCCCAATCTGGATAATCATACTCTCCTTTCCAACCAGTTAAGGAAACTTTAGTCGTCGTTTGAGTAGTGAAGGAAGTGTTTTAAGAACGCGAGTTCTTAAACTTAAATTGTATCTCTAATTCAAAAAAATTCAGTTGGCAACTCCTTGTTAGATATTGATATCTTACCTACCTAAAGTAATGATATATTGTAAACTTTAACTATCTTGATACTAGGTATATATATTATATTGAGCCTATAAAGTTGTAATAGTAACTCTACTGTGAAGATCTTGAATTTTACTTTTATTGATTATGAAATCTTTTCACTATAGTTGGTAAATTATTTACTTGGTTTCAAAAGACTCCTTATGATAGAATGCTTTTATAAATGAAGTTTGAGTCAGTGATTAAGATAGCTGGTATAGTTTAAATTTCAATTTGATTTTATGCTGTATTTGATTATTAGAGTTATTATGGGAGATCCATGTATTACTTGTGGTACCCTTGTTTTGATAGTGAACAATTGATTGCTACTTATATTTTAGGGAATGAAAATGGACAAATTTTACCATAAATGTTATTTGGTATTCTTATGGAGCAAATAATTTTGTCTAGATAGTGAGCAACAATTGATTTGTATTCTTATAGAGAGGGTACATTTTGTCAAGATGTTGAGTAATTAAAGTTACTTTTAGGGAAGAAAATTGTTAAAGGTAAATAATGATTAGACGATGGAATTGATAAAGAAGAGGCATATTATTAAATAATAGATGACGATATATCTAATAACAAGGAATGTTATCTAGATAATGAGTAATTATTGTTGTTAGTAATCTTAAGGGAAATAAACTTTTGTCTAGTATAATGTGTTTCTGAATATTTAAATTGTGGCATGATCAAGTACTTTACTGTTACTTAGTCCTGAGTCTAAAATTGATTTGGTTATGGGAATATATATCTCCATGTTCTTCAGAACAGTCGCTAGTCCTGAAACCTTAAATGGTCAAAATAAATTGGATGAATCCTCTACTTGAGCGTTGATTATGTGTCTTGGAGGTCCTAACCTTCCAGGATAGGTTGGGGGGGTAGACACCTTTGTTATCGTAATGAAATATCATTGATATTTTAATATCATAATGTTGTAGTTGATTATTGCAATGAAATGATGTAGATGAGAATAGATGTGTAAATATTGATTCATGGTTGTCGCATGTTGTTCTAATTGTTGATATTTAAAAAATAAAAAATAAATTTTTTTACCACTACTGTTCTCAATTACATAGATATCGTAATAGAGGGGACTTTACACAACACCGTAATACTTTTTTTCTCTATTCGACATAGAGAATACCTCGTTAAGTCCTAGACAAAGCCCCATGTTATGTATAAAACCCCTTATTAATCCCTATATATTGAATTATTACATTTCTAGTGTTATATTTGTATGTAGGATAGAACCCTTCATTGCACCCTTTCATTATAACTGTACCCTTTGTCTCCTATATATATACCAATTATATCTAGTCTTAGGATCAATCTTATCTCATCTCTTATTGTATTCTAAATTGAATATATTTTAAAAGGAGGTTTTCCCCTTGAAGTGAACTGTATTAATTGAATTTGTATTATTTTTAAGGCATTGGATCATAACATTTGGTATTCGAGCATTGATCCTAAGGTTTTTCTTCATCAAGCAAGTCATCTTGGAATTTTCTCTATAACTTTTTTTTCTGGGCTACTTCAAACAATGAAATTTGGAGGTTACTTAGAAGACATATCAAGGTAACTGTGGTTATTCAAGTGTTGAGGACACCACTCGTTTGAAGGGGAGGGACATTTTAAGCCCTAGACAAAACTCCATGTTATGTATAAAACCCCTTATTAATCCCTAAATATTGAATTATTACATTTCTAATGTTATATTTAGATGTAGGCTAGAACCCGTCATTGCACCCTTTCATTATAATTGTACCCTTTGTCTCCTATCTATCTATCTATATCTATACCAAGGGGACCTAGTCTTATGATCATCTTATCTCATTTCATATTGTATTATGAATTGGATATATTGTAAACAGATGTTTCCCCCTCGAAGTGGATTGTATTCACTGACTTTGTATCATTTTTAAGGCATTGGATCATAACATATATTTTTCTTCTTACACGACCAAACCAATGGTCCAATGCTGAAACAAAACACATAGTGAGAGGTGGAATTCCGATCATCACTGTCACCTGCCCAGTCAGAGTTGGTGAGGCCGAGTAATTAATATGAACTTCAACAATATTTGATGCCAAGAATAGAGGTACCCTTCAGATGACAAATAATCCTTTTAATGAATTTCCAATGGCTTTATCTAGGATCTTGCATAAACCAAGAAACCACACTGACAAAAAAATAAATATTAGGTTGACTGTGAGTGATACAAATAATATTGTCGACCAATTGTCGATAAAGAGTGGCATCAACTTTGGGAGTTTGATAGGTTTTACTTAGCTTAAATGAAGATTAAAAAGGAGTAACATAGGGATTATAGTTTTCCATCTTAAAACATGTCACACAATCCATTACACATTTAAATTGAGAAATGAATAAACGATCAATTAGAGGTAATATTTGAAGACCTACAAAATAGTGTAGAAGTCCAAGATCTGTCGTTTCAAAGGAGTCAACAAGTTGTTCCTTCAATCTAAGAATGAGATCAATGTTATTTCTAGTTATAACCAAGTCATGAACATATACAACAACAATTAAGGTATTTCCATACGTATAGAGTACATACAAACTGTGATTATATTCATAATGTTTGAAACCAACATGGAGAAATAAATGGTCAATATTAGCATACCAAGATCTATAAGCTTGATTCAAACCATAAATATACTTATGAAGTCGACAAACAAGAGTGGAATCTATCACAAAACCATGAGGTTGTTCCATTAACATTTCCTCAGATAAGTCACTGTGAATGAAGACACTTTTCACATCCATCTGGTGGATCTGCTAGCCAAAACGAGGAATAAGAGAAAGAACTAGTAAAAAAGAATTCATCTTTGCAACTAGGGAAAAGGTCTCAATGTATTCGATGCATTCTTGTTGAGAAAATCATTTCATGACCAAGCGAGCTTTATGGCTCTCAACAACACCTTCATATATAAATTTGGTCTTGCAAACCCATCAACATTTCACAATGTTCTTCCCTTGAGGTCAAGGAACTAAATCCCAAGTATGATTCTTCAAAATAGAATCCATCCTATCCTGCATGGCTTGTTCCCATTTAGGTTTTCCTTTTTCTTCTGAGTAGTTAATAGAATCACAAATTTCAAGAATACGAGTCATCAAAGAAACAATGACATGCTGATTCTAACCACAATTTTTTCATCCTGAAGAAATATCACCGACATTAGGACCAATAACTTCAATCATCTTAGCATCCCATTTAGGTAGGAAAGAAAGGGGTGAACAGATATCCACTGAAGAAGGTCGATCAAAAGAAGGAACAATTTTAGTCGAGGGAGGCAGAGGACTGGTTGAAATAAAAATCAATTGGCTAGTTGACTTAAGAGAGGTTGATGACCCGGTCGAAATAGAAATAGAGTTCGGATATCCAATCGACGGGATAAGAAATATAACATGTGAACCTTTGTCGAAAACAACATCAAAGGGACCATCCTATCATAAACAAAGGAATCATTCAACAACTTAATGCCTGAAGATTTCTCATCGAAAAAGACATTTCTTCTGATAATGATTTGTCTTTTGATAGGGTCAAATAGCCAATAGGATTTGGACTCTTCAAATTAGCCCATCATGGTCAATGCAAGGATGCATTGTGTAAAGGTGGCCATGGGTGTTGGCACATTGGAATAATGTGTTGGTAAAATTTGATTGCATTATGAAAGCTTGGTGTGCTGATAATGCATGTACAATGAATGCTAGTTCATTCCAAATAATATGATTAATAGTTGAATTCCATTTTTAATATGAATGATGGTTGGAAATGATTGAATTGTTGGTAAGATACAATTTTGAAATCACTTCATGAGTTGTTATAAATGTGCAATGAAAAGATAATGTGTCAGAATGCTAACGATTTGTTTGGTTGCATGAAAGTTGAGAAAATTGCAGGTAGAATGGTATTGTATATGGAAATGGTGTAATCGAATGAAGAAGATAGATTCATGATGTCGAAGAACCAAACAATAATTAGCATAAATCTCATGCTTGGGATTTTTTTTTTTTTTTTTTTGTGTATAAACATATTTGAGAAAGTAATAATTGAACATTGTTACAATATCCTAACAATTTGTTGGTTGCATAGAAGTTGGGAAAATTGCAAGAAGAATGGTATTGAATATGACAGGGATGTAATCCCATATGGAAGACTAATTTCTGGTGTTGCAAGAGCCAAACAATTATGAGTAGAAATCTCATGCCTGAGAAATTTTATTTTTCTTGTATAAAATATATTTGAGAAAGTAATAATTGAGGCCATGATAAATGAATGGTACATCCTGATGGACTGAGAGTAGTGAAGGGAGTACATTCCTTAGGTCAGGAAGGTGTGTGGAAGAGAATTGGTGGAAATCAGGATAGCTACAGGAAAATGCCAGTAGGTCATGCATCTATGTTTTGGGGTTGAAGTGCCTATGCATTTTGGTTTTGGGGGTTGGAGTGCCTATGTATTTATATTTAGGCTAGAATTCTTGTGTGATGTTAGGCTAGAGAGCCTATATGCCAATTAAAGGCCGAAGATCTTAGCATTGTAATAGTATGTACACTGTATGGTGTTGTGCACTAAGGAAAGAAAAAACAATAATGGGGAGGGGATTGTAACATCCCCAGTTTATACCCCAAAAATTATAATGTAAATGTATAAATGTGAATTAGGTTGGTGAGCTGATATGTTGGGGCAAAGAGCTTGTATTTATTAAAATGGATGACGACCAAACTATGTATTATGTACATTGAAATGATTAATAAAAGTAGTAATCGTTGGTTGCAATACGAGAGGGATGAAACATATGGGGGGCTATCATTCCACAAGAGAGAGGGATCCAAGGAGGAAATATTCATGGATATTAATCCAACCCACATTCCTTGAATTATTATCATTGTGTAAATGTTCTATTTGTTGTTGAGTGTTCCCAAAACCAATCATTGAATTCATGTAAGAGGGTGGGTGTGAGAAGTCACATTCCAAAGTCATTGGAATAATGGCGTTGAAGTACAATCATTTTTGGGAAGAGTGAGAGTCAAGCAAGCAAGGGAGAAGAAGGGAAATTCGTATGCAAAAAGTAGACAATTTTTACATGCAACTTTTGGATAGCAAGAGGAGAGCTTAGTGCTGGAAAGAGCACCAACCATGTTGTTCTTAAAGGAACCCATTGTTGGGTTGTGTTTTATGATGGAAATGTGGCATGTGTGTCTGTAAAATGAGTTGTAATCATGTAGTTCTTTTTCCCGTCGAGGAAATGTCTTAGGAACCTTGTGAGGGCTGTTGTGAGCGCTCTTGAAGTAGCTGAGAGTTCCTGGAGTCCCCAACTGAGAGATTCCTATCCAGTCGAGTGCATTGAAAGCCCTGATAAACAAATGGTAACTCGAGGGACTTGAACAGTAAAGGGGGTACATTCCTTGGGTTGTGTAGGTTGCGGGGAAGAGAGCTTGGTGGATTGGAACTTCTGTTGGAGTACAACTTAGGTTTGGGGTTGTTGTGTGTGGAGAATGGATAGTCAAGAGGGCCAAATCTCCTTGTGGACTCATAGCCTCAACTTGGGGGTGGCTTGATGTTGAGAGAAAATGAGTAGCAACACTTATGGCTAGGAGGTTCATCCTGCGTATACAACCAATTTTTTTACTTTATTAACATATAAGTGTTATGTTGTTTTTATTATGAATATTCCACTGTGTAAATAAATATATGAATGTTGTGTGCTTGTTGGTATAATTGAACAATTGCATTCATGTTTTAACATATGTTGTTAGATGCATGTTAAATTATGAGCCCACTGCCCCTTGGGTTATTTTATGGGGGCATTTTTTTTAAAATTCATTTTTAGTAGGTAAGTAGTTTTGGGCATTGACGGGACTCACGATGGAGGTTGAGTTGGGTTAATTACTCTCTTCCATCCTAGCTCAAGGTGTGGGTTTTGTGTTTATTTCTATAGTATTCTAGTTATAGTGTTCGCAAGTAAGATAACAAACTAGGTAAAATGATTGACTCATAATCCTCATTTATATATATGGATCTTATGTGTTTTTATGGATGACAATGGCTATCATTCTTATTGTACATTACTTTAAATATTAAAGAAAATGTATAATTCTTCAATGCCATAACAACACTTTCTACAATGTATAATTCTTTAATCTAATATTAAGCAATGTATGACATTATTTCCATTTAATATTAGTATTAGACAATGTTTGACATAGTAATATATATTCACATACATAAATAAATGTGAGATTAATATGAAACTTAAAAGTTCACACTTAGGATTCTAAATTACAATATCATAATCGAATATGCAATTGATATATTTAAAATTGAAATATTCTCTTTTAAGATAAAATTCCAAACTCTGTAAACCAAATTCAAATATTTAAAATACTAATACTCACAAGCTTTAAAAAACTAAATTTAAACTTTCAAAACACAAATATTTACACTTTCCACCCTTCCAAATGTAAATTCTAATCTATAAAACCAAATTAATCAAAATAAAATTATTCTCTCCATATCTAAAAGTATTATGCTATTTCCCCTAATTAATCAAAATGTAATTATTCTCTCCATATCTATAAGTATTATGCTATTTTTTCTCCTAATTGTATATTGCTTCCTTCACTTTTAAAAAATTGAGGTAGTAGTATTTTTATTTCTACATTCTCCCACTTAAAAAAAAAAATTGAGATAGTATTTTTTATTTTTACATTCTATTGAGGAGAAAGTATAAAAAACTTTATTCATGAAAGCTTTTGTTAATAATATAGCTACACATCATATCTGTGTTCGAGATATACCCTACCCCCTATGAAAAGAGTATAAAAGACTTTATTCAAGATATACCCTACCCCTATGAAGAGAGTATAAAAGACTTTATTCATGGAAGCTTTTGTTAATAATATAGCTAGACATCAAATTTGTGTTCGACATATATTCTATCTTTATGGATTTGAACATGTAAATTTCTAACAACAAATATATTTTCTTAACTATTAAATCTGTTCAACAAACACATTTTCTTAACTATTAAATCTGCTCAAAATAAAATATTAAAAAATAACTTACATTTTCTTAACTTTTTTTTTTTTTTTTTACCATGAGAACATACATTTTCTTAACCTTTAACTCTACTCAAACTAAAATACTAAAAAGTAACTTTCAAACTTATCTTTTAATTATCTTTTAATCATGTGGAAAAAGTTTAACGGGAAGTCCTTTGGCAGGAGCAGGCATAGGGTCCACGGTCACCTTCTCCCTCGGATCCACCAAATTCCACTTAAAGTTCCTCACGATGTTATGCAGAAAAACAAGTATCACCATTCGGGCAAACTCGTTACCAGGGCACATTCGCGG
>ML788412.1:897919-915763 GCA_009831015.1 Picea engelmannii
GTTATAGAAAAAATGGTAAGATGACCTGAAAATAACATACCTTAGAACACATCACCAAAAGACTTCATCCTCCCTTGAAATCCGGCCTTCTTTTACTTCTTACTTCCTCTGAAATTCGAATTGTATCAAAATGAATGTATAATTATGTTTATTTATACCATTTATGTCACTTCCTTTTAACATTAGGGCCGACCTGACACATTCTTATTTTGTAATTCTTTTCTTTAATTATCTTTAGGGCCTACATGTACTTCCTTCTTCAATTCACTTTGTCATCTTCAAAAATTCATTTTTCCTAAACCATGAGGATCCACATGACGTGCCACATACCACTGGAAACAACATGATGTATACTATCCATCCATGGTTTTTTTATCTACATGTGCATTTTCCTTCATGTCCAAATACCTTTATCAATCTTGCAGTCCAAAACCCATGACTAGGGTTGACATCAATGGCAACAACCAATCTTCCAACAATTCAGACCATGATGCAGAAAACAAAGCCAAGCTCCTAGAACTTGCACAGAGGGTCTTTATACATACCACAGGCACAACTCGAGTTGGAGAACTGATCAACGAGCCACACCAGTGGGCAACTGGTCCAGAGAAAATAGGAATTCTAGGTCTGCTGAATCTACCACATTTTGGCAGAGGCCAATATGAAACAACATGCATCAAACAATTGTTAGCAGTCACACATGGAGGGGACACATGGATGGATAAGCCCGTCCCCATAACCGTTGATCTTATTGTGCAAATAACAATATTACCAATCCGGGGTATGGATTCCGCGTTGTTTTTGGATGAAAAAATCAAGGAGAAATCACTAGCAGAAGAGATGAAGAAGAAGTATGGTAGCGCCAGGGGGACAAGAGGTGATGTAGGAGCATCACCAATATCAAGCGAGCCAACGTGGAAGCAAAGGACAGCTGGACAAGCGCTAGCACAAATTTTGAAATCACCTTGGAAGTTGTTGCGCAATCTTAAATGAAGTCATTAAGATGAAGCACACTTGTATAATGTAAACAGACCTTGAGCCTTTAGCTCTCGTCCTTAGTAGGTAGAAGGCATTTAAAGTAGTTAATGCAGGTAGATAGAAATTAATTCTAGATTAGACATTTTTAGAGCGCAAGAGTGAAACGGGATATAGACACCCTCACTGTGTGTTGTAATATTATTATGAAGTAGGAGAGCAAGAGCATGCAGAGAGATGTGTAAGAACACCCATGTACAGACATTTGGATTAATAGAAGAGGTTGATTCAAATTCATGGTTTCGTGTTTGTTCTCTGTGCATTGATGCTGAATGGTATGCTCATGAATGTTTGCTTCCTATTATACATTTGCTTTATATGCTGTGTATATGATTTCATGATTGAGTCTGAAGTTTGAGAGGATGAAGGAATGAGTTTCAATTGTTTCTCTATCTGAGTAAGAGTTCCTACAAGGAGTGCAGTTGAAGTGTCTGCAAGGAGTGCGTCGACAAGAATTCAGGGTTGCGTCTCTGAAGCTCAGATAGTTTTACTTTTGTTCTCATTTCCTCAAAGGTGCAGTTGGGCATAGGAGCCGTGCAAGGAGTGCGCATGCCGAGTTAATCCTCAGAGTTGCGAATATGAGCAGAGTGTTGAGAGACTGATGCTGCAAGCGTGTGCAGAGTCAAAAGAATTCAACACTTGGAAGTGTCTGAAAATTTCCGCAAGGAGTGCGAGCAAGAAGTCTTTCTAAGAAGATACAGAGTCGTGAGAAAGCTCAGGAAGGATAAGGCCTTCAAAATTGTTGAAGAACAACGCAAGGGAAGTTGTGACTGGAAGAATTAGGAAGGCGTTGCAAGTTTGCATGCAGGTGGGCGAGTTTCGTGGAGGAACACTTGGTCATTCGCAGAAATCCTCAAGCAAGGATGGAAGGTCAGAATTCTCCGAGGAGAATTCACGAAATTTTGTGAGCCGTTAGATCTCACAGAGGTGCAGGGAAGATACAGTGAAGGTATCAAAGGGTTCAAAGCTCAGGAGGGGCAGGACCATAGATTTGAGTCACAAGGACCGTCGGATTTACACGTGGAATCATGTATCGGGGTTTTGTGGAGTGAAGTCCCGTGAACATTGCAACAAGAATCGCAAAATCGTGAAAAGCGATATCCCGATAGCCAAAGGGATCGTGTGGGCCATGGAGGAGTCGGTGAGTGGACAGGTGGCACACTGTATAGGGGTTTCGTAGCAAGAAGTCCTGAAACATTTGCATCAGGATTTGCAATACCGCAAAGTCTGAAATCCCGACAGAGGTGACGGGGCGTTGAAAAGTCAAACTCGCGCGTGCGTCGGAGTTTTGGCGTATCGGGGTTCGGGAGTTGAGGAAGAAAGCTGTTCAACATCGCGAGTCATGAAATCACGATAGGAAAAGTCCCGAAAAGGTAAAGGAAAAGGTCAACGTTGACTTGTATCGACGTTCAAGGATTCGAGAGTCCAACGCTTGATCACTGACCCCTCCAAGTCACGAAGTCCGATCTCCTGATTGTAAAGAGGGGGATCCCACGAGGATTGCTGTGGGTGTAGATTTCCCGATAGGGGAATAGAATAGCATTAGAGTTATTCGGGCCGTGTGAAGGGAAAGATCTTGAGATGACGTGGCCTCTCGACCTGCGGGTTGTGGAAGGGAGGGCATCGACATCAAGTGGTATCAGAGCCTGATTCTTGTCTGTATATTTCAGACAAGGGAGGCATAAGAGGTAAAGAGCACTCTGATACACTACATCAAGTGGTATCAGAGCACAAAAATGTTCTTTGCTTTCTGTAGCAGAGAAGAAGAAAATTCACCATGCCGCCAAGAAGAAGAGATATGCAATCACCCGATCCAGAGGATAGGGAAATACCGAGAAGAAGAGGCAGGCAAATGAGAGATCCAGTCGTGGAGAGACAAATGTGTGATCTACGAGCTAGTCTCGAAGACAAGGAGACAGTGCAAAGGCATACAGCTAGTGCTGGGGATCTCAGTGATTCCGAAAGTGAAGTTGAGGCTGAACGAGAAGAAGAAGTTGCAGCTGGAGATGCATCAAACGAACGTTTGATCAGAGCTATTGCAAGAATGGGTGCAAGAGAAAAGATGGACATTCTAGTTTACGAGGGAAACTTGGATGCAGAGGAGCTTCTAGACTGGATTAGAGCTCTAGACACATACTTTGACTATGAAGATGTCGAAGAGGACAAGAAGGTCAAGCATGCTGTCACAAGACTGAAGGGACATGCAACATTGTGGTGGGATGAACTACAAGCTGACAGACATTGCAAGGGAAAGCAGAAGATCAAAAGCTGGGATCGAATGATCGCGAAGCTAAAGGCAAAATTCATCCCCAGGGACTATCAAATTACTCTATTCAGGAGGATGCAGAACCTGAGATAGAAGCTGATGACAGTGAAAGAATACACTGAGGAATTCTATAGACTGAACATCAGGGAAGGTCATCGGGAAAGCAATGATGAAAAAGTTGCCAGATACATGAATGGCATGAGATATGATATTCAGGATGAGATGAGCATGGTAACCATCCGAACGGTGGAAGATGCTTATCAAATGGCTTTGAAAGCAAAAGAGAAGCTGAGCCGAAAGCAGAGTCAGAGAGGTCGAGGCAGAAGTCAGCCCAGAGGAAAATCAGTTGCCCAGGATAAATACCAGAAGCCCAAGGAAGACTGGAAGAAACCTCAGACTCGTATTGAGAGAGGTGGAATCTCATAGCGAGGGCCATATGTTGAACAGAGAGGACAACATACTGAGTAGAGAGGAGATTATGCTGACAACAACACTTTTCCTCGTACTAGAGGTAGAGGAAGAGGAAGAGGTGGAGTAATCACATGCTTCACATGCGGGAAGAATGGGTACAAGTCTTACAAGTGTCCAGATAAAAAGAAGGAGATTGGAGAAGCTCACATCGCCGAGGCACAGAGGTGGGATGTTGAGGCAGAAGAAGCTGAAGGTGGAATATCGCTGATGATGCAAAATGTCCTTTTGACACCCGAGAAGGAGGTGGAGAGTTCAGTCCAAAGGACCAAACTTTTCTGAACTACTTGCAAGACCAAGGACAGGGTATGCAAGGTCATCGTAGACAGTGGTAGCATGGATAATATCGTATCTATAGATATGGTAGAGAAGCTGGAGTTGGAGACGACTGATCATCCAAGCCCATACAAAGTTTCGTGGCTACATAAAGGACATCAGGTAACTGTCACTAAACAATGTTTAGTTGAATTCAAGATAGGAGGATATAATGGTAAGATATTATGTGATGTCATTCCTATGGATGTTTGTCATGTATTGCTGGGTATACCATGGAAATATGACATGAATGTGATTCATGATGGGAGAATGAACACATACACCCTAGAGAAGAATGGGAGGACACACCTATTACTTCCAATTAAGGATAAGGAGGTGAAGCCGGAAGTAAGCAACACAATACTTCTCATGAGTGGGAAGGAACTTCTTACATAGGTTAAGAAGAAGGAGGATCCACAATTCTTCGTGGTCAGGAAACCGAGAATTGTTTTGACCAGTACAAGAGTGGATGATTTACCAGAAGAGATTCAGGAACTGCTGGAAGAGTTCACTGATATCATAGTGGACGAATTACCTCGTTCGTTGCCACCGATCAGAAGTGTGAGTCATCACATTGATCTCATACCAGGATCCAGTTTACCAAATAAAGCCGCATACAGATTGATGCCGCAAGAGAATGAGGAGGTTAAAAGGCAAGTCCAGGATTTGTTGGACAAAGGTTTGGTCAGGGAAAGCTTGAGTCTATGTGCTGTTCCAACAATACTCAATCCGAAGAAAGATGGAGGCTGGAGGATGTGTACTGACTCGAGGGCGATTAATAAGATAACCATCAAGTACAGATTTCCATTACCGAGGATGGATGATTTGATGGATTGCTTGAGTGGAGAAAAATACTTTTCAAAGATTGATTTGAAAAGCGGTTATCATCAGATTCGCATGAGAGAAGGTGATGAATGGAAGACAACATTCAAAACAAACGAAGGGTTGTATGAATGGCTTGTTATGCCGTTTGGCTTAACAAATGCGCCGAGTACCTTCATGAGGCTGATGAATGAAGTCCTGAAGGATTTCATCGGGAAATTTGTCATTGTGTATTTGGATGACATACTGGTGTACAGTAAGACAGTGGTAGAGCATCTGAAGCATTTGGTTACAATGATGCAGAAACTACAGCAGGAGAAGCTGTTGATAAATATGAAGAAATCCTCATTCATGAAGACAAAGCTCATTTACTTGGGGTTTTTTATTTCAGAAAATGAGTTGAGGATGGATCCAGATAAGGTGGAGGTAATCAAGAGTTGGCCATCACCGAAAAATATTTTTGAGGTGAGAAGTTTTCATGGATTAGCTAGTTTCTACCAGAAGTTCATCAGGAATTTCAGTGGAATTAGTGCAGCAATGATGGATACAGTGAAGAAAAGACACAAGTATTTTCACTGGAAAAAAGAAGCTAAGAAAATCTTTAATCTGTTGAAGAGGAAGATTACGGAACAACCAATTTTTGTGTTGCCGGATTTCCAGAAGACATTTCAAGTGAGATGCGATGCAAGTGGATTTGCAATAGGGGCAGTCTTGAGTCAAGAAGACATGCCGATAGCATACTTCAGCGAGAAGTTGAATGAAGCGAAAGTAAAATACTCCACTTATGATAAGGAATTTTATGCTATCATCCAGGCATTGAAGAAATGGAGGCATTACTTGATCCTGAAAGAGTTTGTCTTGTATAGTGACAATCATGCACTGTAGTTTGTGACTCAACAGGAGAAGTTGAATCAGAAACATGCCAAATGGGTTGAGTATATGCAGAATTTCACATTTGTGATAAAACATATTTCTGGTACTACTAACAAAGTTGCTGATTCTTTGAGCAGGAAATGTTTGCTGTTGCAGGAGTTCAAAGTCAAAACGTTGGGTTTTGATGATCTCAGGGACATGTACGTAGATGATCAAGATTTTAAGGAAGCGTATGAAGCAACTGAGAATCCAGTTCTCAGAGATAGGAGTTAGTGGGCCGAATACATGATCTAGGAGGGATTACTATTTAGACGTAATCAACTGTGTATTTCAAAATGCTCCATGAGGGAGAATCTGCTGAAGGAGAAACACAATGGAGGATTAGCAGGGCACTTTGGTCATGACAAGACATTTAGAAAGATGAATGAGTCATATTTTTGGCCTGGAGTGCGAGCGGATGTCAAGAGATTCGTGGACAGATGCAGATTTTGCCAGCATTCGAAGGGAAGAAGACAAAATGAGGGGTTTTATCAACCATTGCCCATACCAGAAAGGCCGTGGGATGCAATTAGCATGGATTTTGTATCGGGGTTGCCAAGAACACAAAGAGGTTGTGATTCAATCTTTGTGGTGGTGGATAGGTTTTCAAAGATGGCACACTTCATTCCATGTCAGAAAACCAGTGACACAACTCACATTGCGAATCTGTTTTTCAAAGACGTCATTCGACTTCATGGATTGCCAAGAAGTATCGTTTCAGATCAAGACACGAAGTTCATAGGTAATTTTTTGAGGACCTTATGGAAGAAGATGGGAACTAACTTGTTGTTTAGTTCAACTTATCATCCTCAGATGGATGGACAGATAGAAGTGGTGAACAGAATTCTGGGAGACTTGCTGAGAAGCTTGGTGATAGAACACCACAGCCAGTGGGACCACATATTACCACAGGCAGAGTTTGCATATAATGACTTAGTTAACATGACCATAGGGTAGAGTCCGTTTCGGGTTGTCTATGGCATGCAGCCGAGAGGAATTTCTGAGTTAAGGGATTCAGAACAGACTGTGACTAAGAGCGCTAGTGCAAAAGAATTCATGGAGGCAATGAAATAACTTCACAGCCAGGTGAAGGAGCGATTACATAATTCAAGTCAGGAGTATAAGTGTAGAGCAGATCATCATAGAAGAAAACTTCAGTTTGAGGTTGGTGACTTGATTCTGGCACATTTGAGGAAGGAAAGGTTCCCAAGAGGAACATATAATAAACTAAAGATGAAGAAAATAGGGCCATGTAGGGTCTTGAGGAAGTTTGGGACGAATGCTTATGAGATTGAATTACCCAATGGGATCAAAATTTCTCCGATATTCAATATCTCGGATTTGTACCCATATAAAGCTGAGGAAGAAGAGATTGGAGATGAACAACCAATGATCCAGTGGATGAAGCAGATGCCAGTTGCAGAGAAGCCGCAGATGGAACGCATACTGGATAAGAGAGTAAGTAAGAAGACCAGGAGGAAAGAATACTTTGAGTATTTGGTCAAGTGGAAGGACCATACAATTGAAGATGCCAGCTGGGAGACTGAAGCGAAGATACAGAGGCATGGATAGACCGTGCACGAGCTCATGGATAGGAGCCCATGAAATTTTGCAAGCCAGGGAGTATGATGCAGGAGCATCACCAATATCAAGCGAGCCAGCACGGAAGTAAAGGATAGCTGGACAAGCGCCAGCACAAATTTTGAAATCACCTTGGAAGTTGTTGCGCAATATTAAATGAAGTCATTAAGATGAAGCACACTTGTATAATGTAAACGGACCTTGAGCCTTTAGCTCTCGTCCTTAGTAGGTAGAAGGCATTTAAAGTAGTTAATGCAGGTAGATAGAAATTAATTCTAGATTAGACAGTTTTAGAGCGCAAGAGGGAAACGTGATATAGACACACTCATTGTGTGTTGTAACATTATTATGAAGTAGAAGAGCAAGAGCATGTAAAGAGCTGTGTAAGAACACCCATGTACAGACGTTTGGATTAATAGAAGAGGTTGATTCAAATTCATGGTTTCGTGTTTGTTCTCTGTGCATTGATGATGAATGGTATGCTCATGAATGTTTGCTTCCTGTTATACATTTGCTTTATATGCTGTGTATATGATTTCATGATTGAGTCTGAAGTTTGAGAGGATGAAGGAATGAGTTTCAATTGTTTCTCTATCTGAGTAAGAGTTCCTGTAAGGAGTGCAGTTGAAGTGTCCGCAAGGAGTGCATCGACAAGAATTAAGGGTTGCGTCTCTGAAGCTCAGATAATTTTACTTTTGTTCTCATTTCCTCAAAGGTGCAGTTGGGCACAAGATCCATGCAAGGAGTGCGCAGGCTGAGTTAATCCTCAGAGTTGCGAATCTGAGTAGAGCGTTGAGAGACTGCTGCTGCAAGCATGCACAGAGTCAAAAGAATTCATCACTTGGAAGTGTCTGAAAATTTCCGCAAGGAGTGCGAGCAAGAAGTCTTTCTAAGAAGACGCAGAGTTGTGAGAAATCTCAGGAAGGATAAGGCCTTCAAAATTGTTGAAGAACAGTGCAAGGGAAGTTGCAACTGGAAGAATTAGGAAGGCGTTGCAAGTTTGCATGCAGGTGGGCGAGTTCCGCGGAGGAACACTTGGTCATTCAAAGAAATCGTCAAACAAGGATGGACGGTCAGAATTCTCCTCGAGGAGAATATGCAAAATTTCGTGAGCCGTTAGATCTCACAGAGGTGCAGGGAAGATACAGTGAAGGTATCGAAGGGTTCAAAGCTCAGGAGGGGCAGGACCATATATCTGAGTCACAAGGACCGTTGGATTTACACGTGGAATTGTGTATCAGGGTTTCATGGAGTGAAGTCCCGTGAACATTGCAACAGGAATCGCGAAATCGTGAAACGCGATATCCCGATAGCCAAAGGGATCGTGTGGGCCACGGAGGAGTCGGCGAGTGGACAGGTGGCACACCATATCAGGGTTTCATAGCGAGAAGTCCCGAAACATTTTCATCAGGATTCATGATACCGCAAAGTCCGAAATCCCGACAGAGGTGACAGGGCGTTGAAAATTCAAACTCGTGTGTGTGTCGGAGTTTCGGCATATAGGGGTTCGGGAGTAGGGGAAGCAAGCTGTTCAACATTGCGAGTCACAAAATCATGATAGGAAAAGTCCCGACAAGGTAAAGGAAAAGGTCAGCATTGACTTGTATCGGCGTTTGGGGATTTGAGAGTCCAACGCTCGATCACTGACCCTGCGAAGTCGCGAAGTCCGATCTATCGATTGTAAAGAGGGGGATCCCACGAGGATTGATATGGGTGCAGATTTCCTGATAGGGGAATAGAAGAGCATTAGAGTTCTTTGGGCCGTGTGAAAGGAAAGTTCCTGAGCTGACGTGGCCTCTCGACCTGCGGGTTGTGGAAGGGAGGGCGTCGGCATCAAGAGGGATCATCATCAATTGAATCAACAATGCAACCACACAATTGGACACAAAAATCTTATCCTACAAGATGCTAAGAAAATGCCGTAGGGAGGAAGTCCTAGCTAGAGTTGATGCAATTGCAACCAAGTGCGCAAAAGGCACCTCAATGAGCTAGGTTCCATACTTATTGAACTTGTTCCTAGAGGACTGCAAGGATGCACATGACCTAGGCACAGAGTTCCACTATCCATCACGTGGATAATTACCTATGTGAACTACAACAATCCATATCCAAGACGTGGATAATTACACTAGAAGCTGTCGTGCGATATGAAAACATCACCAAATTCCAGGCAACACGAAAAACAATGTGGATACAGGCAAAGAATGATCCAATGAAATAGTGGCTATAGATGCACTACTGAATCACAAAGGGTGATATTGACATGGTCATCAATGAATGGCTTGAGGAATGGAGGATTCCAACCATTACTCAGGAAGTGCTAGAAAGAACAACAGAGGAAGAGGCAGAGCAAGGAGAAACACAGTCTCCAGAAATCGAAGTGCCCAAGAAACCAAGAATGGGCCAAGGCACGCCATCAAGGGCAGATGAAGGGTCAAATAAAATGGGAACCCAGAAGGGGGAAAAGGGGAATACACAACCAGCCAAAGAGAATAAGAAGCAGGCCGAGGCCGCACAAGAGACCGCAATAAGTCCTAATTCCCAGGAAACAGGGGGAAGAAAGAGACCATCAATGTAGACCAAAGGATCGCGCAATAAAATGAAGGCACAAAGACCACTTCCATAATATACGATTATAGATGATGATGTGGAGATGATATTCCGAATGGTCTAGGATTGCCTATTTGAGGACTTCAACCATGCAACACATCATAGGGACAAAATTCAAAAAGAGTTGGCAGAAATGGGGCAATTCCTTAAGAAATTCGGGGAAGTATAGATAGCAAGCAGTAGGAGGGGCATAGAGCCATCAACACCACAGACCGAGGAAAGAGTGTAGGTAGAAGAACGAGATCCAGTCCACCCATTACCACACACAAACACAACATTCTACATCACACCTAGTATGCTGCACATGGATGAAATCGTGGGGTAGACACCCTTGAAGGATTTAAGCCACACCCAATTAGTCTTGACGAGGATGACATCCAGGGCACTACACAAGTTGCAGGTTAGCGTCGACCATGAGGTATAGTCTCATGCACACAAAGACTTAGTCGAATTACAGTGAGAAATAGAGAAGCGAGAGGCATTGGAAAAAGTCTGTGAGTAGTTCAAGTCCAAAACTTAGGAGGAAAGAGAACATAGTAACGAAATGGAATGAAGAGTAGGAGGAATTTTTGAGAAGCTTCCAAATACCATGTAGGGGAATGAACTGGCAATAGCGGAAAATATTGATCAGATTACGCAGGCAATCGAGAAATACTAGAAGGAGATTGAGAATCTCCAAGAGTAGTTCATACCAACCATGCCACTAGCAGTGAAGGAGAAAAGGAAGAAGGAAGAAACAACACAACTACAAGAGATAAAGCAACAGGTCAACACAACTACTAACTTGTTCGATAAAACAACGCTTCTTTGGACCAGGTTGGAGGAGGATGAGAAGGTCCATAAATGGGACATGGAAGAAGAAATGATCAGCACAACGATCCAAGAACTTAACTAGAGGCAGAATAAAATACCAATCCCAGAGCGTGTCAAAGGGACGTAGGAGATGAAGAAGCTACAAGTAGACCTCATCACTACACAAATGCAAAAACATGAGCATTAGGCTCAAATGGAGCCATTGCAGGAGCATGTAGCAGAAGTACTTGTGGGCAGAGGAAGCTAAGAAACATATAACGCATACCCAGGCAGAATGTGCAGGATTGATTAGTGACGAAGTGGTAGTCTAGGTAGTAGACACAATCAAGGAGAAGACCGTGCAGGCCCCGACACAAGAAACAGAGCTCAAGGAAAAGTTCCAGATGATCATCAAGGAGATCGAGGAAGCTTAGAAGGATTAGGTATCTCAGGACGAGCCACATGTTAGTGTTGGGGGCCTGTTGGCAGTAGGCCAAAGTGGAAAGAAGGATGATCGTGGGGAAAGAAAGCATGCATAAAGTGAAGTGATAGATGGAAGGAAACATAACATGCACGCATGCAAGAAAGAGTGCACAAGAAAAACGACAGCTGGATGGAGGAACAACACACACACATGGGAGGAAGACCTAATGTCAGTAGGGTTAGGGTTTTGGTAACGAATTGTAATGGCTGAAGACACAAAGATGTATAAATACCAATACTGAGGTATTGTGGACAAGTTCTATACTTTTGAGGGATTTTGTAGTTGTTCCGATTTAGTTATTAGTTGGATTTTACATTGTTCATACTATTGTTCCATCATAGATATGTATGAGTTGAAGTGATATGTAATGTTTTCGTATGAACTATTTTGTAAGCTGTTGAGCTAGAGGAGAGTAGAGAAGGTGGATATGAGGATTAGATCACAGGTTGAAGATCCTGGTGCGATCTAGTTCACCTCATATAGATCTTACCCATCTGAGGAGAATTGTAAGCACACAGTGTTGTAGATGCAGAACTACCATAATAAAAGAGTTGAGAGCCAAATCTTTGTGGATGTAGCCCAGGAGGGGGTGAACCACATTAATATTTGTGTAATGTGATGAATTCATGTATATATTTATCCTCTCTTCAGTAGTTAAATATTGTGCTTAATGAATGAATGGGTTATTATATTGTTATGAAATATGGTGGCACTATTAAGGAAATAAGTTGCTGAAGGTAATGCAAAGTCGCGAATAAGAGTATGTTACAATCACAAGTTATAGTAAATGGCTCTGAATACAGATCTAATATCTCATACTCAATCTCGAGCTGTAAACACCTGTCTTATAGCCACCCATTAAAGCTATCTCAGGTGAGACTGCACAACGCATCCATGCGCTGTGTTTCCTTCTGGTTTACCAAGAGGGATGATAGTTTTAGAGGCTTTGTTGGAAACCTGAAAGACATGAACCCTAGGTCAATAAGAATCTCATAGTGGAATAAAGGAGAGTAACCAACATAAGACCTAATAGAATATTCCTCTTCTAGAAATATCTTCCTCTAGAATGTTCTTTAGAGTGTTTCTCTGCTGGAGGTTTACCTCTCGAAGAGGCAAGTGAACATTTCTTTCTTTCAATAAAGGTATTATTGTTGGTATCACTATTATCACTATTTTGTTGTTCCACTTGTATTTTTGAATATTATTGTTTCTACTTATTGCAATACATCTGGTACCTTACAAGTGGTATCAAAGCACTTTCCTCTGTAGAAACTATGATCCAGATTTTATGAGTAGAACGAAATGGGTACATATTATTATCAAAATATGCTTAACACCGAATAATAGATATACATTAAAACTAGTTTCTATTCAATAAGGAAATAAGTTGAAACATTAAAATGCAGTGGAAAACAAGCTTGCTAGAATGGTGGCGACTTATCTATGAGAAGAGATGTGATGACTAAGCTCATTCACCAGAAGATGATTACAATGAAGATCTCATGGTCTTTTTACAATAAACATGAATTTCAAAAACCCTAGATATCCAAAAACCTAACCCTAGGAGATGAAGCACCAAAACTCATGTGGGCCTCATTTTGGCAAGTTAGTACATCAACTTCCCAGGGTTGTAACGTTTTCATATGATATTCATTTTAGGTGAACGATAGTCCGTTGGAAAGGTCTATTTGAGGAATACACACGTTTCTTGTGGTGATCCCTATACAGATGAACTGCGACGAGCCCTAAAAATGTTGTTTAGGGCCTCAAAACAACCCCGAAAGTCAGGGACCCGAAAACTAGGAAAAGACTGTCGAACTGGAAAATTGTCAAAATGAGCCAGTTCGAATAGGTGGGAGGCCATTGACATCTATCTGGATCAATCCTCCCCCCTTAGGAAACAATGGTCTCCATTAAATTAAGTGCCCCCATTAGATGAGAAAAATTCTACTGAATTTGGCCATGGGTGAGCCACTTGCCTTGGTTGTTACACATTAGTTTGGTCACCCCAATGATCCATTGACAAACATGTGTTCATGTTCCCAAAAATAGACTTTCTTTAGGAGGAAAGTGACTAAATTTCTCTTATCAAAAACCTTGTCAATGAGGGTCGTCGTAGGTTTCACCTGTTAGTACTAGGAATCACCTTCAGATTGCATGGAAGGCAAGCCTAGTACCGATCAGGTTATATGTGAATGTAAGAGTGTTTTAAAGGGTCAAATGGAAAAATTCTCAAAATGATAATGTTCTAACTCGAAAAATAGGGCTAGCATGCACCAACAATCAAGGTCTTGGCTAACTTTAATCATAAATTTGGGAGTGATTCTGAATAGAGGGAATAATTGAATAAGAGGAATGTAGGGGCTATTGTAAACCTCAAGTCTACAAAAGCCTAAGGAAGAAAGTTTATTAACACAAGATCTTATTGAACTCAGAGACTAAGGAAGCTAAATAAACATCATGATAATATAATGATCAAACATCCACCAAAACATCACCACAATCATTCATGTGAATCATTCAAAGCATGGAAATTTATCATCAGAAGCAAATAAGCTGAAAGAGAAGATAATTTCTATTATCCAAAATGCCTTAAGTCCAGTACATAGCTATATCACAGTCACTTCATCAAAATATTACAGTCTAAAGGAGCCTTGCTCAACCATTCGAACCTACTAAAGCATTTGATCTATCTATTTATAACAAAAGGGAGGAAATAGATGGAGCTACAAGCTTGCCTCATTCCCTTGAAAATATCTGAACATTTATTTGATATAACAACTTAGATAACAACCTATGCTATAAAATAGGAAAATGTTGGTGACTAATCCAACCAATCTTCAAGATGACTTGATTCCTTCTTGCTGCACAACTCCTTGTTTGCCATGTGTCTTTCAAAATCATGTGGGTGTCCTCATGATGCCAACTGCTGTTTATACAATCTTCTCCATCGTCAGTTATCCAAAATTTGTTAGCTTAGCCCTCCTGAATCCCTGGTGTCTGTTGGTAGCTTCTTTAGATAGCAGTATGAGTAGCGTACTTCAAAACTGTGCAAGTAGAAAAGGTAGTGCATTTAGGTAGCGCCACTCTGCTGCGTCTATGTGTAGACTCTGTTCTTTGCCAGATATTAGATAGTGCCAGTAGGTAGCGCCACTCATGCTGCATTTGTGTGTAGGTTTATTCTCTGCTAGATATTAAGTAACACATGTAGGTAGCACCACTTATGCTGCGTCTGTGTGCAGGTTTAGGTAGCACTGTAAAAAAAACGCAACGCCTCCAATCTTGAACATGTGCAGAGCAAGTAGTGGCCTTTCATAATGTCAAACCCATTATACTTAGGTGACTTGGTAGTACTGTAGGTAGTGCATTTTACCACTGAGGGAGTTAGAACTTTGCAAAAGCCCCAAAATATGATAATTAAACTCTGAGAAGCCTCTATATATTGCAGAGGTAACATTTGAAAAAAATTTTACCCTCTCAAAAAGGAAACATCCTAAAAAATGGAGCTGACCTTTCACCAATTATTTTGTTACCTTGACACTTAACCTCACACTCTTTATGGTAGAAGGAGGCTCTTCATTTGGCACAACAGGCTTCTTCTTCTTAGCAATGACACACTTCTTGACTGGGGCTATGCTCTCTTTGACTGCTAATGTCTCTTTCTCAATGGAAGCTTCAACCAATACCTGCAAGTTTCTTTGAGCTAATTCATCTAGAAAATGTTGCAACTCTGCATTGAGTTTCCTGTTATGAGATTGAAAAAATCTATTCTGCCTATAAAGGTTCTAGAGTTTCCTGTGAAGGGGCTAGGCCTTTCTTGCTACAAACATTACCAAGTCAAGGGTATGGCTATAGTCATCCATGAGGTCTTTCATTTTCACCCTGTCAGACATGGCCTCTGTTTTCAACTGAGCCACTTCTTTTCTTACATCCCTAAGTTTCCTAATAAGTATTTTTAAGCTCCAACTATCAGGTGGAGCAGTGTCATGCAAAATCTCAATAGGTTTCTTCTCGATCTCCTCTTCCATATGCATAGGAATTGCCTTGTAAAATTCATCAAGCTTCTTGGTGGCTTTGCTTTTATCTTTCTTATTTTGCATAGGGGTTTCCTCTTTTCTTTCCACAGGCTTTCCAATTCCTTCACCCTTATTCTTTTGTACATGGATCTTAGGTGGAGACTGTTCTTCAACAACTCCCTTAGGAATTGATGATCTTGTGAAAGGTATTCTACCCTTGGTATTGACTACTGGAGGAGAAGAGGGGAAGTGTAGATTCTTCCCTTTCTTGGATGTAGTTTTCGTAGAAGAAGGAACCTCTTCTAACCCTGGTGGAGGAGGTGGTGAAAAATCTCTTTGTGGGGAAGGACAAGCTTCCTCCTCAGCTCCTGTGACCTGCCATCTAACCTATGAAACTTAAACAGGGGCTCTACCCTTTCCCTTCCTACTGGTCCCCGCTTTAACAACATTGGTGGGTGATAAAGGACTTGCATTCAGTGCTTGAGGAGTAGATGTTAAATCCAACTTGAAGTGAGAAGTAACCAAAAAATGCTCCCATGAAATCTCTTTCTTACCCAATTCCTCAGAGACTAGCATTCTGATCAATCCAGAGTGGAAAAGGATAGAATCCACATCCTTAGACTTGGATTGAATCATGCCTGGCATTTTTTTCTATGCTCCTTAACAAATAATAGTTGATATTCATTTCAACTTCACCAGTAAAATGAAACAAAATCCTTATATGGTACTGGTACAATGTGTTAAATCTTCCTTCACATGTAAAATATGTCTGGATGATCTTCAATATTCTGTCAAACTATTCAATCAATTGAATCCTTAGCATACCTTTAGACAAATCACTGGCTTGATGTTAAGGTTTAAAGAGATCTTTAGCATAGGCTGAACTCAAAGCCATGGCTTTGAACCACTTTTCACCTGTAATGGGGATTCTTGTTGCAGCTCAGATAGAGGCTTCAGTCACCTCAAATTACAAATCCCCAACCTTGGTTCTCCTACCATCAAAATGTAATGAAAAATGTCTTGTTACCTATGGATGGCCTCTCTGCATATTCTGACATAAAGAGAGGCATCCCACTCTTTGAAAAACCTTTCTTTCCATGGGATCTGTATAAAAAAGACTCATGTCCACAGGTTCTGTCCTAACCACCTTGCCCCTTTTGTGTGTCTTCTTCGATTGAGGAGTCTCCATGGCTTAGAATGAGATATTTTAAAGTCTTATGGGATAGTAATAACCAAGAAGACTTAAAACTGGGCTTCAAATGTACAAGGCTGACCTTTAAAATAGACTGGTGCTAGTAAGCCAAGATTGACTGTGGGAATTACGCCCTTAGATTTGTACAGGTATTTGAGAGTGTAGATAATGAGGGGTAATTCATGATTGGCCCTTTGTAACTAAGTAAGAACGCTTAACTCCAAAATGAAAGGAAGCAAGGGAGACACAAAGGGGTTAAGCAATGCCTCTGGGTAGCACGGTGCGTATGTAGAGGATAGGATATTTAGGTGCTTGAAACCTTAATGGATATGTAGATAAGAGTAATCAGACCTAGATACAGGAAATGGAGTTCACAGGTCTGAAAAAGAGAGGAGACAAGGCTATCATGCAAAGACGAGTCCCTTACAACTGTGCAAGCTCAATAAACCAAAACCTGAGTGCAATTTCTTTGTGAAAATAAATGTGCAGAGGAGGCAAAACATGATACCTTTGGAGTGAACACCTGTTGGAATATTCAGTGAAATCTCAGGATGAGTTTGTGAACATTTCGACCATTGAATCTACCTCAGCATCAAAGTTAGTCGCACTGTTGTCGCCTGGTCAGAACTATGAGTTTGAGCAGTGCAACATTTCATGAATCTTCAAATAAAAAATCGTTATTAGGGATCGTAAATGCAAGATCTTGGAGGTATATTTAACCAAATCCTAGCACTGAAAACAAGGAACATGACATCAGTCATGGTAATCATAACTCGTGGTGGAAATCATGATGAACAGGTAAGGCGCTACAAAGTCGCCTGATGAGTGAGCAATGCTCCAGTTTTTAAAAAATGATTGGATAGGTAAGTAAGGACAACAAGTCATGCCCATGAGGTCATGAGTGAGGAGAAAGGTGTGCCACATAAGTCTGGTCATGGGAGGGGAGGGATCGATCCTAATGACAAATCATGAAGGGGTCCAAAACTTAAGTCATGAACTAAAAAGGGTTTAAGTCCAAAAAATAAGTTTTAGGATAAAACTTGAGCTATGAATGAAACTTTAATCATCTAAGGGGTCCTACCAAACATAAAATTCAAAAGGATGAAACTTAAAAAAAAAATTAAAATCTAAGGCTTAAAAAAGGATAAAAACAAACTAAAAGACCCAAGGCAATTTAGTGTGATAACATTGGCTCCACAAGGGATGGCATGCCCCCTGCGGGCTGCCAAGAATGAGTAGACTTAGTGCCTCATCCTAGGGCTATGGGGTCATTTATTGAAACAAAAATAAAAAGAAAATGATATTTACAATGACATGAAGAGCCACTCGAGGCTCAAGAAAAGTACTTTTT
>ML788412.1:915813-952978 GCA_009831015.1 Picea engelmannii
TGTTTCTCTATTTGAGTAAGAGTTCCTGCAAGGAGTGCAGTTGAAGTGTCCGCAATGAGTGCATCAACAAGAATTCAGGGTTACTTCTCTGAAGCTCAGATAATTTTACTTTTGTTCTCATTTCCTCAAAGGTGCAGTTGGGCACAAGATCCATGCAAGGAGTGCGCAGGCCGAGTTAATCCTCAGAGTTGCGAATCTGAGTAGAGCGTTGAGAGACTGCTGCTGCAAGCATGCGCAGAGTCAAAAGAATTCATCACTTGGAAGTGTCTGAAAATTTCCACAAGGAGTGCGAGCAAGAAGTCTTTCTAAGAAGACGCAGAGTTGTGAGAAATCTCAGGAAGGATAAGGCCTTCAAAATTGTTGAAGAACAGTGCAAGGGAATTTGCAACTGGAAGAATTAGGAAGGCGTTGCAAGTTTGCATGCAGGTGGGCGAGTTCCGCGGAGGAACACTTGGTCATTCAAAGAAATCGTCAAACAAGGATGGACGGTCAGAATTCTCCTCGAGGAGAATTTGCAAAATTTCGTGAGCCATTAGATCTCACAGAGGTGCAGGGAAGATACAGTGAAGGTATCGAAGGGTTCAAAGCTCAGGAGGGGCAGGACCATAGATCTGAGTCACAAGGACCGTTGGATTTACACGTGGAATTGTGTATCGGGGTTTCATGGAGTGAAGTCCCGTGAACATTGCAACAGGAATCGCGAAATCGTGAAACGCGATATCCCGATAGCCAAAGGGATCGTGTGGGCCACGGAGGAGTCGGTGAGTGGACAGGTGGCACACCATATCGGGGTTTCATAGCGAGAAGTCCCGAAACATTTTCATCAGGATTGACGATACTGCAAAGTCCGAAATCCCGACAGAGGTGACAGGGCGTTGAAAAGTCAAACTCGCGTGTGTGTCAGAGTTTCGGCATATAGGGGTTCGGGAGTAGGGGAAGCAAGCTGTTCAACATTGCGAGTCACAAAATCATGATAGGAAAAGTCCCGACAAGGTAAAGGAAAAGGTCATCATTGACTTGTATCGGCGTTTGGGGATTTGAGAGTCCAACGCTCGATCACTGACCCTGCGAAGTCGCGAAGTCCGATCTCTCGATTGTAAAGAGGGGGATCCCACGAGGATTGCTATGGGTGCAGATTTCCTGATAGGGGAATAGAAGAGCATTAGAGTTCTTCGGGCCGTGTGAAAGGAAAGTTCCTGAGCTGACGTGGCCTCTCGACCTGCGGGTTGTGGAAGGGAGGGCGTCGGCATCAAGAGGGATCATCATCAATTGAATAAACAATGCAACCACACAATTGGACACAAAAATCTTATCCTACAAGATGCTAAGAAAATGCCGTAGGGAGGAAGTCCTAGCTAGAGTTGATGCAGTTGCAACCAAGTGCGCAAAAGGCACCTCAATGAGCTAGGTTCCATACTTATTGAACTTGTTCCTAGAGGACTGCAAGGATGCACATGACCTAGGCACAGAGTTCCACTATCCATCACGTGGATAATTACCTACGTGAACTACAACAATCCATATCCAAGACGTGGATAATTACACTAGAAGCTGTCGTGCGATATGAAAACATCACCAAATTCCAGGCAACACGAAAAACAATGTGGATACATGCAAAGAATGATCCAATGAAATAGTGGCTACATATGCACTACTGAATCACAAAGGGTGATATTGACATGGTCATCAATGAATGGCTTGAGGAATGGAGGATTCCAGCCATTACTCAGGAAGTGCTAGAAAGAACAACAGAGGAAGAGGCAGAGCAAGGAGAAACACAGTCTCCAGAAATCGAAGTGCCCAAGAAACCAAGAATGGGCCAAGGCAAGCCATCAAGGGCAGACGAAGGGTCAAATAAAATGGGAACCCAGAAGGGGGAAAAGGGGAATACACAACCAGCCAAAGAGAATAAGAAGCAGGCCGAGGCCGCGCAAGAGACCGCAATAAGTCCTAATTCCCAGGAAACAGGGGGAAGCAAGAGACCATCAATGTAGACCAAAGGATCGTGCAATAAAATGAAGGCACAAAGACCACTTCCATAATATACGATTGCAGATGATGATGTGGAGATGATATGCCGAATGGTCTAGGATTGCCTATTTGAGGACTTCAACCATGCAACACATCACAGGGACAAAATTCAAAAAGAGTTGGCAGAAATGGGGCAATTCCTTAAGAAATTCGGGGAAGTACAGATAGAAAGCAGTAGGAGGGGCATAGAGCCATCAACACCACAGACCGAGGAAAGAGTGTAGGTAGAAGAATGAGATCCAGTCCACCCATTACCACACACAAACACAACATTCTACATCACACCTAGTATGCTGCACATGGATGAAATCGTGGGGTAGACACCCTTGAAGGATTTAAGCCACACCCAATTAGTCTTGACGAGGATGACATCCAGGGCACTACACAAGTTGCAGGTTAGCGTCGACCATGAGGTATAGTCTCATGCACACAAAGACTTAGTCGAATTACAGTGAGAAATAGAGAAGCGAGAGGCATTGGAAAAAGTCTGTGAGTAGTTCAAGTCCAAAACTTAGGAGGAAAGAGAACATAGTAACGAAATGGAATGAAGAGTAGGAGGAATTTTTGAGAAGCTTCCAAATACCATGTAGGGGAATGAACTGGCAATAGCGGAAAATATTGATCAGATTACGCAGGCAATCGAGAAATACTAGAAGGAGATTGAGAATCTCCAAGAGTAGTTCATACCAACCATGCCACTAGCAGTGAAGGAGAAAAGGAAGAAGGAAGAAACAACACAACTACAAGAGATAAAGCAACAGGTCAACACAACTACTAACTTGTTCGATAAAACAACGCTTCTTTGGACCAGGTTGGAGGAGGATGAGAAGGTCCATAAATGGGACATGGAAGAAGAAATGATCAGCACAACGATCCAAGAACTTAACTAGAGGCAGAATAAAATACCAATCCCAGAGCGTGTCAAAGGGACGTAGGAGATGAAGAAGCTACAAGTAGACCTCATCACTACACAAATGCAAAAACATGAGCATTAGGCTCAAATGGAGCCATTGCAGGAGCATGTAGCAGAAGTACTTGTGGGCAGAGGAAGCTAAGAAACATATAACGCATACCCAGGCAGAATGTGCAGGATTGATTAGTGACGAAGTGGTAGTCTAGGTAGTAGACACAATCAAGGAGAAGACCGTGCAGGCCCCGACACAAGAAACAGAGCTCAAGGAAAAGTTCCAGATGATCATCAAGGAGATCGAGGAAGCTTAGAAGGATTAGGTATCTCAGGACGAGCCACATGTTAGTGTTGGGGGCCTGTTGGCAGTAGGCCAAAGTGGAAAGAAGGATGATCGTGGGGAAAGAAAGCATGCATAAAGTGAAGTGATAGATGGAAGGAAACATAACATGCACGCATGCAAGAAAGAGTGCACAAGAAAAACGACAGCTGGATGGAGGAACAACACACACACATGGGAGGAAGACCTAATGTCAGTAGGGTTAGGGTTTTGGTAACGAATTGTAATGGCTGAAGACACAAAGATGTATAAATACCAATACTGAGGTATTGTGGACAAGTTCTATACTTTTGAGGGATTTTGTAGTTGTTCCGATTTAGTTATTAGTTGGATTTTACATTGTTCATACTATTGTTCCATCATAGATATGTATGAGTTGAAGTGATATGTAATGTTTTCGTATGAACTATTTTGTAAGCTGTTGAGCTAGAGGAGAGTAGAGAAGGTGGATATGAGGATTAGATCACAGGTTGAAGATCCTGGTGCGATCTAGTTCACCTCATATAGATCTTACCCATCTGAGGAGAATTGTAAGCACACAGTGTTGTAGATGCAGAACTACCATAATAAAAGAGTTGAGAGCCAAATCTTTGTGGATGTAGCCCAGGAGGGGGTGAACCACATTAATATTTGTGTAATGTGATGAATTCATGTATATATTTATCCTCTCTTCAGTAGTTAAATATTGTGCTTAATGAATGAATGGGTTATTATATTGTTATGAAATATGGTGGCACTATTAAGGAAATAAGTTGCTGAAGGTAATGCAAAGTCGCGAATAAGAGTATGTTACAATCACAAGTTATAGTAAATGGCTCTGAATACAGATCTAATATCTCATACTCAATCTCGAGCTGTAAACACCTGTCTTATAGCCACCCATTAAAGCTATCTCAGGTGAGACTGCACAACGCATCCATGCGCTGTGTTTCCTTCTGGTTTACCAAGAGGGATGATAGTTTTAGAGGCTTTGTTGGAAACCTGAAAGACATGAACCCTAGGTCAATAAGAATCTCATAGTGGAATAAAGGAGAGTAACCAACATAAGACCTAATAGAATATTCCTCTTCTAGAAATATCTTCCTCTAGAATGTTCTTTAGAGTGTTTCTCTGCTGGAGGTTTACCTCTCGAAGAGGCAAGTGAACATTTCTTTCTTTCAATAAAGGTATTATTGTTGGTATCACTATTATCACTATTTTGTTGTTCCACTTGTATTTTTGAATATTATTGTTTCTACTTATTGCAATACATCTGGTACCTTACAAGTGGTATCAAAGCACTTTCCTCTGTAGAAACTATGATCCAGATTTTATGAGTAGAACGAAATGGGTACATATTATTATCAAAATATGCTTAACACCGAATAATAGATATACATTAAAACTAGTTTCTATTCAATAAGGAAATAAGTTGAAACATTAAAATGCAGTGGAAAACAAGCTTGCTAGAATGGTGGCGACTTATCTATGAGAAGAGATGTGATGACTAAGCTCATTCACCAGAAGATGATTACAATGAAGATCTCATGGTCTTTTTACAATAAACATGAATTTCAAAAACCCTAGATATCCAAAAACCTAACCCTAGGAGATGAAGCACCAAAACTCATGTGGGCCTCATTTTGGCAAGTTAGTACATCAACTTCCCAGGGTTGTAACGTTTTCATATGATATTCATTTTAGGTGAACGATAGTCCGTTGGAAAGGTCTATTTGAGGAATACACACGTTTCTTGTGGTGATCCCTATACAGATGAACTGCGACGAGCCCTAAAAATGTTGTTTAGGGCCTCAAAACAACCCCGAAAGTCAGGGACCCGAAAACTAGGAAAAGACTGTCGAACTGGAAAATTGTCAAAATGAGCCAGTTCGAATAGGTGGGAGGCCATTGACATCTATCTGGATCAATCCTCCCCCCTTAGGAAACAATGGTCTCCATTAAATTAAGTGCCCCCATTAGATGAGAAAAATTCTACTGAATTTGGCCATGGGTGAGCCACTTGCCTTGGTTGTTACACATTAGTTTGGTCACCCCAATGATCCATTGACAAACATGTGTTCATGTTCCCAAAAATAGACTTTCTTTAGGAGGAAAGTGACTAAATTTCTCTTATCAAAAACCTTGTCAATGAGGGTCGTCGTAGGTTTCACCTGTTAGTACTAGGAATCACCTTCAGATTGCATGGAAGGCAAGCCTAGTACCGATCAGGTTATATGTGAATGTAAGAGTGTTTTAAAGGGTCAAATGGAAAAATTCTCAAAATGATAATGTTCTAACTCGAAAAATAGGGCTAGCATGCACCAACAATCAAGGTCTTGGCTAACTTTAATCATAAATTTGGGAGTGATTCTGAATAGAGGGAATAATTGAATAAGAGGAATGTAGGGGCTATTGTAAACCTCAAGTCTACAAAAGCCTAAGGAAGAAAGTTTATTAACACAAGATCTTATTGAACTCAGAGACTAAGGAAGCTAAATAAACATCATGATAATATAATGATCAAACATCCACCAAAACATCACCACAATCATTCATGTGAATCATTCAAAGCATGGAAATTTATCATCAGAAGCAAATAAGCTGAAAGAGAAGATAATTTCTATTATCCAAAATGCCTTAAGTCCAGTACATAGCTATATCACAGTCACTTCATCAAAATATTACAGTCTAAAGGAGCCTTGCTCAACCATTCGAACCTACTAAAGCATTTGATCTATCTATTTATAACAAAAGGGAGGAAATAGATGGAGCTACAAGCTTGCCTCATTCCCTTGAAAATATCTGAACATTTATTTGATATAACAACTTAGATAACAACCTATGCTATAAAATAGGAAAATGTTGGTGACTAATCCAACCAATCTTCAAGATGACTTGATTCCTTCTTGCTGCACAACTCCTTGTTTGCCATGTGTCTTTCAAAATCATGTGGGTGTCCTCATGATGCCAACTGCTGTTTATACAATCTTCTCCATCGTCAGTTATCCAAAATTTGTTAGCTTAGCCCTCCTGAATCCCTGGTGTCTGTTGGTAGCTTCTTTAGATAGCAGTATGAGTAGCGTACTTCAAAACTGTGCAAGTAGAAAAGGTAGTGCATTTAGGTAGCGCCACTCTGCTGCGTCTATGTGTAGACTCTGTTCTTTGCCAGATATTAGATAGTGCCAGTAGGTAGCGCCACTCATGCTGCATTTGTGTGTAGGTTTATTCTCTGCTAGATATTAAGTAACACATGTAGGTAGCACCACTTATGCTGCGTCTGTGTGCAGGTTTAGGTAGCACTGTAAAAAAAACGCAACGCCTCCAATCTTGAACATGTGCAGAGCAAGTAGTGGCCTTTCATAATGTCAAACCCATTATACTTAGGTGACTTGGTAGTACTGTAGGTAGTGCATTTTACCACTGAGGGAGTTAGAACTTTGCAAAAGCCCCAAAATATGATAATTAAACTCTGAGAAGCCTCTATATATTGCAGAGGTAACATTTGAAAAAAATTTTACCCTCTCAAAAAGGAAACATCCTAAAAAATGGAGCTGACCTTTCACCAATTATTTTGTTACCTTGACACTTAACCTCACACTCTTTATGGTAGAAGGAGGCTCTTCATTTGGCACAACAGGCTTCTTCTTCTTAGCAATGACACACTTCTTGACTGGGGCTATGCTCTCTTTGACTGCTAATGTCTCTTTCTCAATGGAAGCTTCAACCAATACCTGCAAGTTTCTTTGAGCTAATTCATCTAGAAAATGTTGCAACTCTGCATTGAGTTTCCTGTTATGAGATTGAAAAAATCTATTCTGCCTATAAAGGTTCTAGAGTTTCCTGTGAAGGGGCTAGGCCTTTCTTGCTACAAACATTACCAAGTCAAGGGTATGGCTATAGTCATCCATGAGGTCTTTCATTTTCACCCTGTCAGACATGGCCTCTGTTTTCAACTGAGCCACTTCTTTTCTTACATCCCTAAGTTTCCTAATAAGTATTTTTAAGCTCCAACTATCAGGTGGAGCAGTGTCATGCAAAATCTCAATAGGTTTCTTCTCGATCTCCTCTTCCATATGCATAGGAATTGCCTTGTAAAATTCATCAAGCTTCTTGGTGGCTTTGCTTTTATCTTTCTTATTTTGCATAGGGGTTTCCTCTTTTCTTTCCACAGGCTTTCCAATTCCTTCACCCTTATTCTTTTGTACATGGATCTTAGGTGGAGACTGTTCTTCAACAACTCCCTTAGGAATTGATGATCTTGTGAAAGGTATTCTACCCTTGGTATTGACTACTGGAGGAGAAGAGGGGAAGTGTAGATTCTTCCCTTTCTTGGATGTAGTTTTCGTAGAAGAAGGAACCTCTTCTAACCCTGGTGGAGGAGGTGGTGAAAAATCTCTTTGTGGGGAAGGACAAGCTTCCTCCTCAGCTCCTGTGACCTGCCATCTAACCTATGAAACTTAAACAGGGGCTCTACCCTTTCCCTTCCTACTGGTCCCCGCTTTAACAACATTGGTGGGTGATAAAGGACTTGCATTCAGTGCTTGAGGAGTAGATGTTAAATCCAACTTGAAGTGAGAAGTAACCAAAAAATGCTCCCATGAAATCTCTTTCTTACCCAATTCCTCAGAGACTAGCATTCTGATCAATCCAGAGTGGAAAAGGATAGAATCCACATCCTTAGACTTGGATTGAATCATGCCTGGCATTTTTTTCTATGCTCCTTAACAAATAATAGTTGATATTCATTTCAACTTCACCAGTAAAATGAAACAAAATCCTTATATGGTACTGGTACAATGTGTTAAATCTTCCTTCACATGTAAAATATGTCTGGATGATCTTCAATATTCTGTCAAACTATTCAATCAATTGAATCCTTAGCATACCTTTAGACAAATCACTGGCTTGATGTTAAGGTTTAAAGAGATCTTTAGCATAGGCTGAACTCAAAGCCATGGCTTTGAACCACTTTTCACCTGTAATGGGGATTCTTGTTGCAGCTCAGATAGAGGCTTCAGTCACCTCAAATTACAAATCCCCAACCTTGGTTCTCCTACCATCAAAATGTAATGAAAAATGTCTTGTTACCTATGGATGGCCTCTCTGCATATTCTGACATAAAGAGAGGCATCCCACTCTTTGAAAAACCTTTCTTTCCATGGGATCTGTATAAAAAAGACTCATGTCCACAGGTTCTGTCCTAACCACCTTGCCCCTTTTGTGTGTCTTCTTCGATTGAGGAGTCTCCATGGCTTAGAATGAGATATTTTAAAGTCTTATGGGATAGTAATAACCAAGAAGACTTAAAACTGGGCTTCAAATGTACAAGGCTGACCTTTAAAATAGACTGGTGCTAGTAAGCCAAGATTGACTGTGGGAATTACGCCCTTAGATTTGTACAGGTATTTGAGAGTGTAGATAATGAGGGGTAATTCATGATTGGCCCTTTGTAACTAAGTAAGAACGCTTAACTCCAAAATGAAAGGAAGCAAGGGAGACACAAAGGGGTTAAGCAATGCCTCTGGGTAGCACGGTGCGTATGTAGAGGATAGGATATTTAGGTGCTTGAAACCTTAATGGATATGTAGATAAGAGTAATCAGACCTAGATACAGGAAATGGAGTTCACAGGTCTGAAAAAGAGAGGAGACAAGGCTATCATGCAAAGACGAGTCCCTTACAACTGTGCAAGCTCAATAAACCAAAACCTGAGTGCAATTTCTTTGTGAAAATAAATGTGCAGAGGAGGCAAAACATGATACCTTTGGAGTGAACACCTGTTGGAATATTCAGTGAAATCTCAGGATGAGTTTGTGAACATTTCGACCATTGAATCTACCTCAGCATCAAAGTTAGTCGCACTGTTGTCGCCTGGTCAGAACTATGAGTTTGAGCAGTGCAACATTTCATGAATCTTCAAATAAAAAATCGTTATTAGGGATCGTAAATGCAAGATCTTGGAGGTATATTTAACCAAATCCTAGCACTGAAAACAAGGAACATGACATCAGTCATGGTAATCATAACTCGTGGTGGAAATCATGATGAACAGGTAAGGCGCTACAAAGTCGCCTGATGAGTGAGCAATGCTCCAGTTTTTAAAAAATGATTGGATAGGTAAGTAAGGACAACAAGTCATGCCCATGAGGTCATGAGTGAGGAGAAAGGTGTGCCACATAAGTCTGGTCATGGGAGGGGAGGGATCGATCCTAATGACAAATCATGAAGGGGTCCAAAACTTAAGTCATGAACTAAAAAGGGTTTAAGTCCAAAAAATAAGTTTTAGGATAAAACTTGAGCTATGAATGAAACTTTAATCATCTAAGGGGTCCTACCAAACATAAAATTCAAAAGGATGAAACTTAAAAAAAAAATTAAAATCTAAGGCTTAAAAAAGGATAAAAACAAACTAAAAGACCCAAGGCAATTTAGTGTGATAACATTGGCTCCACAAGGGATGGCATGCCCCCTGCGGGCTGCCAAGAATGAGTAGACTTAGTGCCTCATCCTAGGGCTATGGGGTCATTTATTGAAACAAAAATAAAAAGAAAATGATATTTACAATGACATGAAGAGCCACTCGAGGCTCAAGAAAAGTACTTTTTCAGGAAATTCCCATTGACAGGGCCACTAAAGACCTCTTCATTCTCCATATTCTGCAACTTGAAAGTGTTATTAGAGAATACCTTAGATATTTTGAAAGGAATGATCCATAAATCTTCAAATTTACTGTTCTTTCCCTTATCTTGCTTAGGTGCATCCCACTTTAGCACCAGATAGCCCAATTGAAAATCCTCCTTGTTCACTTTTTTGTCGAAATCCTACTTGATCTTCAGTTGATGGTCATATGCTTTGTCTACAAGATGCTCCCGAGTCTGCTGCACTTCAACTAACTACTGAATCCTTCTGATCATATGAACAGGCTCACCTTGGTAATCTTGGAAGAATTTTTCCATAGGTAAGGCAATATGAGAAGGAAAAATTGCTTCAACTCCATACACCAGTTGGAAAGGGGAAAGTCCCAGGGACCTTTTTACCATCACTCTGTCATCCCATAGAGAAAATTTGATTTTTGAGTCCCATGCCTTTTTTTTATCCTCTAACATCTTTTTAATAATATTTATAATGATTTTATTTGAGGATTCTGTAAGCCCATTTTCCTAAGGGTAGTAAGGGGTAGAATGAATCAAAGTGATCCCAAACTGTTCATAGAAATGAATCAATGGTTTAGCCTTGAAAGATGTAGCATTATCAGTGACGATTCTGTTAGGACACCCAAACCTTGCCATGATGTCTTCAAGGAAACCAATGATCACTTTATGGGAAGAATTACTTGTAGGGATAGCTTCAATCCATTCAGTAAAGTGATTTGTAGTAGTCAAGATCAATCTATGTTGACCACTGGAAGTGGGATGAATTTCCCCAATAAAATCTAGGCCCCACTGCTGGAAAGGTCCTGAAACTACCACAGACTTTAATGGCAAAGACTTAAGTTGTTGCTTTCCAGAGAAATTCTGACACTTAGCATAGGCTCTAATCTTAGCACAAACATCAGTGAAAAAACTAGGCCAAAAATACCCAGCCCTGAGGATCTTGTATGCCGTGGTTCTCCAATAATGATTCCCCCCACATAAACTGTCATGAAAATCAAACATAATATTTTGGGCTTCTTGGGGGTCTAGGCATCTCAAAAGAACTCATAGTGGATCCTTCCAATACAAAACTTGATCAACAAGGAAATATTTTATTGATTTGAGTTTTAAGGCTCTTACCTTGTTCCTTTTCATACCATTTGGAGGGTGTAAATTTTGCAGAAAAAATATAATGTCCTTGTACCAGCTACAACTTGCCAATGAAAAAATAATTTGAAAGCCTCTATCAATTGTTCCAGCTTGTTGATTTTCTGAACATGAGTGGATGAAATTCACCCCCAATGCTGAGCAATTTGATTCAGCCAAGAGCTTGGCTAAACCCTGGCCTTTGACCAGTTTGGTAGTCTTAATTTCCAAATCAAATTCAAGTAATTTATCAATCCACTTGATCCTTTTTCTGTCTATATCAAGCTGAATAATAATTTCTTTAACAACGACTGATGGGACATAAGCAATAACTCTTGAATGCAGGACATAAAATCTGAAGGAATTAAGAGATTTAACCAATGCTTAGGCTTGCTTATCCATGACGTCATATTTTAATTCGACATCTCTCAATGCTCTCCTGAAAAAGGCAATGGGCTTCTCTAAGCCTTCAACGTTCTTTTGCAATAGGACTGCTGCTACTGTATCAAAAGAGGCAAAATAAAAAATAAGAAAGTCCTTGGAGTAGTCTGGGATGACAAGAACCGACGCTTTAGTCAAGGATTTATTTATTTGATCAAAAGAATCACGGGACTTAGCAGTCCATTTGATTTCACTATCCTTCCTCAGCATGACTGTGATATACTTAACCAACTCAACAAAATTTGACACAAATATTCTCAAAAAATTATTTTTTCCCAGAAAATATTGAACCTCGTTTTTGGATCTAGAAAGTGAAAATGTTTGTATAGCCTCAAATATGCTGGAATCAATCCTTACCCCTTCATCTGACACGATATGCCCCAATAATTTTCCTTCTTTCATGGTAAACAATGATTTTTTCAGATTCAAAGAGAGGCCAAATTTTCTGCATTTCAAGAACACCTTTCTTAAGTGATCACAGTGTTCTTTATCGGACTGAGAATATACTGTTATGTCATTTAAATAGATAACAACAAAATTATCCTTCTCTCCAATAAATGCTATGTCCATATCTCACTGAAAAGTTTCCCCAGCGTTCATCAAACTAAAGGGCATCTTGGCATACATAAATGTACCCCAAGGAGTTGTAAAGGTCGTCTTCTCCTTGTCTTCTGGAAAAACAGAGACCTGATTGTATCCAAAAAATCCATCAACCATAGACATCCTGGCTTCTCCTGTCACCTTCTGTAATAGATGCTCCATCTTGGGTAAAGGGTAATTATCCTTTTTTGAGCTTCTGTTCAGATTTCAGAAATCAACCCAAAGTCTGATTTCTCCATTCTTTTTTCTTACTAGGAACAAATTGGCCACCCGTTCAGAATACCTCAAAGGAATGATAATTTTTACATCTAAAATCTTTTTAACCTCTTTCTCCATGAAAGGCAGCAACATGGGATTGATTTGCCTCAAATTTTTCCTAAAGGGTTTGGTGTTTTATTTTAATGGGATCTTGTGCTCTATAATGCTTGTGTCATAAGTTCTGAGATATTCATAAGTCCAAGTGAATACATCAACAAATTCCTTCAACAACTTAGTATATTTTTCCATCTTCTCTTTTGAAAGGCTGCTTGACAATTTGACATATTTCAGATTGTTTTCAGTGCCAACATTGCACTCTGTTATATCAGCATCATCGGTGGATACCTTCCCTTTCACTGACACATCATTCCCATCAAATAATCTTTCCAAAGGAACCAGTACTTTTGGAATATGACTTTTAGGCAGCTGTACAATATGATGATTAACAATTTTATTGAGGAAAACACTAGCATGAGGAGTAATTTCTGAATCATGATCCTGATTAATGTGTAACGCAGAAAACTCATCAATAGTCTTGAGAATTTTTTTAAGTTCTACATCATCTTCGAACACCTTCCAATATTTCACATTGTCCAGTATAGAAGGCCTGTACTTGACTTCTACATAATACTTGATTTTAGGTGGTATTGGAATTCTGAATTTGCTTGCTGATACAGCCAAAGAATCAGCCATGGTATTCTCTTCTCTATGAACAAATGATATGTTAAAAGAAGAGAAAAAAATGTCCACCAAGTCCCATACTTCATTTCTGTAAGATCTAAGCATAGGGTGATTTTTTTGATAAATATTTTTAATCTGATGGAATATTAATTCACCATCCCTAAATACTGATAGCTCTTCTATTCCCATGTCTTTATCAGCCCTTAGTCCCAAGACAAGAGCTTCATATTCTGCCACATTATTAGTAGTTTCGAATCCTAGTTTATATGATAAATATATAGTTTCTTGAATTGGCGAAACAAATGCCACCCAAACACTAGCACCGTCCTTAGAAGAGGCTCCATCAAAGAACATCTTCCAGACTGAATTGGTTAGAAGAGGCTTCTCAGAAAATGTAACAAACTATTTTTTGATTTCTAGAGGGGTTTCAGGAGCATCAGTGAGTTGCAAAATGCTAGATCCCAGATCTGTATCGAAAGAAAAAATAGGGTGATTTGTGGGGTTTGCTTCATCACTAATGATGTAAGACAATTGAGATTCCATATAAAGTCTTCTATGCTTTCCCCCAAAAACGAGAATAGTATCATAAGAGAGATCCATCTGAAAGGTTCTCCCAAGTCTTTTTATCCAGGATCTTGACAAGAGCATGCCAAACTTGGGGGGAACATCAACAACTACTATATCCATAAGTATACTTTTCATGGGCAACTGAAATAAATTCACCACCATATCCTTAATGAATCCAAGACAATTCACTTTTCTGGAGTCCAAAGAATATAAGTCATGGTAAGTCTTTGTAATTTCTAACCCAAGTTCATCCATAACAGATTTTGGCATAAGATTGTGGGATGCCCCTAAATCCATGAGACAATTGTGCAAAACCTTATCATGTATACTCAGTGAGGTATAGAAAGGTGGGGATGAATCGTCTCTGTCTTCTATTAAAGGACCTAAATTCACTGGTAGTTTTTCATCTTGTAGATTTATTGAATCTGTGGCATTTGGAGATGATTCAGGCTGTAGCATTTTGGATAGATATTTTTTAAATTCTTCATTTTTTATCAATTCCAAAAAATGTAGATGGATCTTTATTTTCTGGATCTCATTCTCAAAACTAAAAGAAGAAGAAGGTTTCAAGATCTCTTTGGTTTCAGGAAAAGGATTTATGATCATAACTTGTTGGCTTTGAGAGTCTTTTTCCTTACTTCTCACTATCATAGCCTTGGAAAATTCTCCTCTTTGAGTAGGCTGATTAGGGGGATCTATTTTTTCTTCATTCTTCTTAGATCTTAGATTATATCTACTAGCATTTTCTTTTGCTTTCTCTACCTTAATTAATTCATTTATTTGAATATCCATTAAAGATTTCTCATAAGAGGATTGAGTCAAGTGTGGGGATGGGGATGTGTCACCTAAGCAGTGAATCTCAGGATCAACTTCTACCTCCTCTTCTTCTTCATCAAAAACCAAATTATTTTGCAAAGGAGCTTGTACGCTCTCATCATCTCTCTCTCTATTTCTGGGAAAGATTTGGGAGAATTATTTGGTCTCCTGAAGTTACCTCTGTTATCATTGTTTTGATCATTTCTATATGCCTATTTCCCTTCTAATTTTAACTTCTCAATCTCAGTAAAAATATATTTTACTAATTTGGTCAGCTCATCTATTTGAGAATGGACAACAGAGGAATAAGAAGTTGAAGCTTCAACTCTTTTTTTTCTCCTATCCTTATCAGATTTCCCCCTGAGCTTATCTGATGCCACTATATTGGATTCTACCTCCAAGGCAACATCTTGCATATGAACTAAGGAAGGTGATCTTCTTTCTCTCAATAGGAGACAAAATTCGGGGTCGAATGCACAGGCATAAGTGATGTTTGCAGAGGTTTCAGTGGGTTTTATCTCATCAGGGATCTTGTTGTACATTTTGTTAAATATTTTTGAAAAGTCAGAGACAGACTCTCCTTCTTTCCTTTTTAGGGACCCAAATTCGGTGATGTAGTACAAAAAGTACTTTTTGTTTCCCCAATACCTCAAGAATTCTTCATCCATTGCTTCAATACCAGTAATGGATCTAGGGGCTATACCCTTAAACCAATTCCTAGCCTCACCAAAAAGGATTTGGATGAAAACCCTCATCCACACATCCTCATTTTCAATATTTTGGTTATCTGCATAGCTGTCGAAAGAAACAAGATGTTCCTCAGCTGTTATATCTTCTTCTCCTATGAATTTGGGCATGTATTTCAAGTAATCTCTAGGAGGGGGAGCATTCACTGGTTGAGGTAAGACTAGAGGAGAGTATCTTGTAGCCACTATGGCATCCATCCTATTTGCAGGGGGGTTAACAAATACCATTTGATTTTGAACTCTTGGTGAACAAGAAGGAGAAGGAGGCTTGATTGTGTGCAGATTAGGAGAAGAATGAAAGTATGAAGGGGGGTTTTTCAGTTTTCATAGAAGAGGGTTGAGTCTTGGAAGAAGATGGTAAGGTATGAAAAGGGGATGAAGTTTCCACTTCTTTGGCAGAAATTTTTTTAATAGAAAGAGGTGTAGCAAAGACTAAAGTAGGGAAATATTTAAAACTATCAAGACTGAAACACTTTTCAATGTGAGGGGAAGAGAAAATGTCCATGTTTTCTTCTTTCAATTCAGTTTCAAAGGAAAATTATTCAACATGAAACTCTTCAAAATCAAGTTTCTTAGATACTTCAGAAGAAGGTAAAAAAAGCTTACTTGATAAATTTACAACAGGAGTATCAAGGGTGGAATCAGGAAACTAACCAGAAGCACTTGTAGCAGTAGAATTTTTTTTTTTAGAGAAGCTTTTCCCTGCTTGATTATTTTCTCTGGGTCAGCCTCAGATGGAACCAAAGGTAGTTGTGGATTTGATCTCATATGGTTGCCTTTAGGTGCCAAATCTGAAACAATGGAGTCGCCAGGTGCAAGCTGCAATCTTCAAGATATTGAGTTCTAATGCACCTTTAGGACTAGTATACTGTGTCATTTAATCCCAGGAAAAAGTCTTCAAATCGTTCCCTGACAATGACGCCAAGAATTTTAGCACTAGGAATCACCTTTAGATTGAATGGAAGGCAAGCCTAGTACCCATCAGGTTATATGTGAATGTAAGAGTGTTTTAAAGGGTCAAATGGAAAAAGACTCAAAATGATAATGTTCCAACTCAAAAAATAGGGCTAGCATGCACCAACAATCAAGGTCTTGGCTAACTTCAATCAATAATTTGGGAGTAAGTATGAATAGAGGGAAGACTTGAATAAGAGAAATGTAGGGGATACTATAAACATCAAGTCTACAAAATCCTAAGGAAGAAAGTTTCTTAACACAAGATCTTCTTGAACTCAGAAACTAAGGAAGCTAAATAAACATCATGATAATATAATGATCAAACATCCACCCTAACATCACCACAATCATTCATGTGAATCATTCAAAGCATGACCATTTAGCATTAGAAGAAAATAAGCTGATTTCTATTAGCCAAAATGTCTTAAGTCCATTACATAGATAGATCACAGTCACTTCATCAAAATATTACAGTCTAAGGGAGCCTTGCTCAACCATCCAAACCTACTAAAACATTTGATCTATCTATTTATAGAAAAAGGGAGGCAACAACTGGAGGTACGAGCTGGCCTCCTTCCCTTGAAAATATATAAACATTTATTTGATCTAACAACTTAGATAACAACCTATGCTATAAAATAGGAAAATGTTGGTGACTAATCCAAGCAATCTTCAAGATGACTTGATTCCTTCTTGCTGCACAACTCCTTGTTTTCCATGTGTCTTTTAAAAACATGTGGTTGTCCTCATGATGCCAACTGATGTTTCTAAAATATTATCCATCATCAACTATGCAAAGTTGTTAGCTTAGCCCTCTTGAATCCCTGGTGTATGTTGGTAGATTCTTTAGGTAGAAGTCTGAGTAGCGTACTTCACAACTAGGAAAGTAGAAAAGGTAGAGCATTTAGGTAGTGCCACTGTGCTGCATCTGTGCAGACTCTTTTCTCTACCAGATATTAGGTAGCACCAGTAGGTAGTGCCACTCATGCTGCGTCTGTGTGCAGTTTTATTCTCTTCCAGATATTAGGTAGCACCTGTAGGTAGTGCCACTTATGCTGCGTCTATGTGCAGGTTTAGGTAGCACTATAAAAAAAACGCAACGCCTCCAATCTTGAACATGTGCAGAGAAAGTAGTGGCCTTGCATAATGTCAAACCCATTATACTTAGGTGACTTGGAAGTACTGTAGGTAGTGCATTTTACCACTGAGGGAGTTATCACTTCACAAAAGCCCCAAAATATGATAATTAAACGCTTAGAATCTTGTATATATGGAAAAGGTAACATTTGAAAAACAATTTACCCTCTCAAAAAGGAAACATCCTAAAAAATGGGGCTCACCTTTCACTAGCTATTTTGTTACCTTGACACTTAACCTCACACTCTTTTTGGTAGAACGAGGCTCTTCATTTGGCACAATAGGATTCTTCTTACTATCAATGAAAGACTTCTTGACTGGGGCTATGCTCTCTTTGACTGCTGATGTTTATTTCTCAATGGCAACTTCAAACAATACCTGGAAGTTTCTTTGAGCTACTTCATCTTGAAAATGCTGCAACTCTGCCTTGAGTTTCCTATTCTGAGATTGGAAACCTCTATTCTACCTATAACGGTTCTGGAGCTGCTTGCAAAGGGGTTGGGTCTTTCTTGCTGCAAACCTTGACAAGTCAAGGGTATGGCTGTAGATATCCATGAGGTCTTTCATTTTCACCCTATCAAACATGGCCTTTGTTTTCAACTAAGACACTTCTTTTCTTGCATCCCTAATTTGCTTGATAAGTCTTTTGAAGGTCTGACTGTTAGGTGGAGCATTGACATGCACAATATCAATAGGTTTCTTCTCGGTTTCCTCTTCCATCTGCATAGGAATTTCCTTGTCAACTTCATCAGGCTTCTTGGTGGATTTTCTTTTATCTTTCTTATTTTGCACAGGGGTTTCCTCTTTTATTTCCACAGGATTTCCAATGCCTTCACCCTTCTTCTTTTGTACATGGATCTCAAGTAGAGACTGTTCTTCAACAACTCCCTTATGAATTGATGATCTTGTGAAATGTATTCTTCCCTTGGTATTGACTGCTAGAGGAGAAGACGGGAAGTGTAGCTTATTCCCTTTCTTGGATGTAGTTTTGGTAGAAGAAGGAACCTCTTCTAACCCTGGTGGAGGAGGTGTTGAAAAATATCTTTGAGGGGAAGGACAAGCTTCCTCCTCAGATCCTGTGACCTGCTTGCTGACCTCTGAAACTTGAACATGGGCTCTGCCCTTTCTCTTCCTATTGGTCCCTGCTTTAACAACACTGGTGGATGATAAAAGACTTGCATTCAATGATTGAGGAGTAGATGTTAAATCCAACTTGAAGTGAGAAGTAACCGCAAAATTCTCCCATGAAATCTCTTTCTTACCCAATTCCTCAGAGACTAGAATTCTGATCAATCCAGAGTGGAAAAGGATAGAATCCACATCCTTAGACTTGGATTGAATCCCGTATGACATTTTATTTATGATCCTTAACAAATAATAGGTGATATTCATTTCAAATTTACCAGTAAAATGAAGGAAAAACCTTATATGGTACTGGTACAATGTGTTAAATCTCCCTTCACATGTAAAATATGTCTGGATGATCTTCAATATTCTGTCAAACTATTCAATCAATTGAATCCTTGGCATACTTTTAGACAAATCACTGGCTTGATGTTCATGTTTAAAGAGATATTTAGCATAGGATGAACTCAAAGCCATAGATTTGAACCACTTTTCACCTGTAATGGGGATTCATGTTGCAGTTGAGACAGAGGCTTCAATCATCTCAAATTCCAAATCCCCAACCTTGGTTCTCCTACCATCAAAATGTAATGCAAACTATCTTGTTACCTCTGGATGGCCTCTTTGCATTGTCTGGCAGAAAGAGAGGCATCCCACTCTTTGAAAAACCTCTCTTTCCATGGGCTCTGTATAAAAAAGATGCATGTCCACAGGTTCTGTCCTAACCACCTTTCCCCCTTTGTGTGTCTTCTTCAATTGAGAAGTCTCCATGGCTTAGAATGAGATCTTTTAAAGGCTGATGGGATAGTAATAACCAGGAAGACTTAAATCTGGGCTTCAAATGTACAAGGTTGACCTTTAAAACAGACTGGTGCTACTAAGCCAAGCTTGAATTTGGGAATTACGCCCTTTAAATTAATGTGCAGAGGAGGAAACACGAGATACCTGTGGAGTGAACACCTGTTGGAATATTCATCAAAATCTCAGGATGAAGTTGTGAAAATTTCGGCCCTCAAATCTACCTCAACATGAAATTTAGTCACACCATTGTCACATAGTCAGAACTATGAGTTTGAGTAGTGCAAACTTTCATGAATCTTCAAATCAAAAACCGTTATCAGGGCTCGTAAATGCGAGATCTTTGAGGTATATTTAACCAACTAAACAAGGAACATGACATCAATCGTGGTAATAATAAATCATGGTGGAAATCATGATGAATGAGTAAGGTGCTACAGAACTGCCTGATGAGTGAGCAACGCTCTAGTTTAAAAAAAATGATTGGACAGGTAAGCAAGGACAAAAAGTCATGCCCACGAGGTCATGAGTGAGGAGAATGGTGTTTCACATCAGTCTAGTTATGGGAGGGGAGGGATCGATCCTAATGACAAATCATGAAGGGGTCCAAAACTTAAGTCATGAACTAAAAAGGGTTTAAGTCCAAAAAATCAATTTGAGGATCAAACTAGAGATATGACTCGAAAATTTAATTATCTAAGGGGTCCTACCAAACATAAAATTCAAAAGAATGAAACTTAACAAAAATAAATTAAAATCTAAGGCTTAAAAAGGGATAAAAACAAACTAAAAGACCCAAGGCAATTTAGTGTGATAACAACACCATAAGAAGGGTGCGACGATGCCTGGTCGTCGCCCTCTTCCCTAAAGCTCAATTGCAACGTCTCCGCAAGCTTCCTTAAAGCTAGGGTGCGACGATGTCAAAAGACTAATAAAAGGTTAAATTTCATGAAAGTTCTAGAAGGGGATCTTCTAGAAGGTGAGGTGGCGTCCGTATGGTTGGGATCCTACTCGCTTCTCTGATTTGGTGGGATCATCCCAATATCTTTAACCATCTCTATTTCCCCTATATAAAGAGGGATTTCTCCTAGAAAAGGCTAAGGTTGATTTTAAGATTAATGAAGGTTGAATAAGCTAAGATTGCATGGAGAGTTCTGCATTGGATCATTCTTGAGAACCTCATTTCAGTTCATCAAGTCATTGTGGATCTTCTTCATTCAATATTGGAGCAAGTTTGTGTTGGAGCAAAGGGTCATCGGAAGGGGACCTTGCAACATCAAGTTTTTGGTTGTAATCTCCACTTTCATTATTATATAATATAATGATATGTTTCTTTCCCATAAAACTTATCTCGTTTTATTGTATGATTCCTTGATCACATACATAGGTTCTCGTTGAGTATATTATTGATTTCACTTTGGTTGGCTTATTTTCCCTCACAGATTCAATATCATAAGAGCACTAGAGGGGAGCTAGGATGACAATGAAAAGAGGAAGCGATATTTAAATGGTTTGTTTCCCATCTCTTGCTAGATAGTAAACTCAATGATTAGAGCTTAGGGAAAGCGTCATGTTCTGTTATGTTTTGTTCTAGATCTAGGTGAATCTAGGGAGATCTTTTTATGTCCACATTTATCGATAAGTCCCATAACAAAAGTGGCAAACATACTGGGGATACAATCTCCTTTTGATTTTTTTCTTCCCATTTGACTTTAGCTTTCTTTATTCTGGTAAATTTCATTCTTTGAGTCTGTGGGTGATCCATTTAGACTCCCTAGGTTTAGAATTTTCTTTGGATTTTTTGTCTTTCTTCCAAATTTTCTAAATTTATAGAGATCCTTGCATTGTACCTTATTGAAAAACTGCGATGACCATGAGACGTCACTCTCTGCCTAACCAATCCAATGCGACAAAGTTGCACTCTACTTTTCTAGTGGCCTACGTCGACCTTATCTCGTCGCTCTGTGTCCTATACCCAACCTATGACGACTCCTGTAGGTTTTGATGGAGTGAGTCATTTTGTCTTTTACCACCCAAATTTCCCTTAGTAGCCTGGGGTGAACTTCCTATGCCCATGATTGATTGATTCTTGAGTTTAAAGCTTGCTTGCGATTGGTTTTTAGTGATTGAAAGTCTTTCTTTGCATTTTGCAAGTTTTTTACTTTTGCTCATTGTCACGAGGATATAATCTCAGATCCTGATCTAAGTGCTTGTTTGATGAAGAGTCTTTAGTTTGTTCTAAGTTTTGGATTCATTTTGTTTTTCATATTGGTTGTTGATTAAGAAACACTTTTTTCTTGCTTATGTCAAGAGTTTTTATTGTCTTTTTCGTCTTTGTCTACGTTACGAATTTGATTTGGGAATTGTGTTGAGAATGTCTTGATTTTCCTAGATTACGTTTTCCTTCCATTATCACATCTCTAATTTTGTCTTGGGAAGGAAGAATTGAATTCATTTATTCTTTTTAGGTAATACCTTATACAAAAATTTTTACATTCGAAATATTTTTAAAGAGAAGAAATTGGAATTTTTTTAACTCATGATTGTTTGGAATTGTGTTCATTAAATTGAATTTTTTTTAACTCCCTATTGTAACTAGAGTTCATTAAATTGAAAATCGCACATTCATCTATTTTTTCATTTTATCAGATCAAGGTCTCAACATTAACAGTTTCACTTCCATCTCCCTTTTTGAGTAAGCAACAACCTCTAAAACACAACATACATTTAAAATGTATTTGTAACTTTTATTTTCTATGGATATTTTCACCAACATTAGCTAGGATGGCGCTTTGGAATAGGTTGTGAGGTACACTCTCCATAGCATCAAAACACACAATAGTATCTTGTGATATGGAGAGTTAAAATCCAATTGCTACATTTTTTCCTGGGAAGCCCTTCTCACACAAGGGTCAAACCTGAGGTCGCATTAAGACTAGCAGAGTTACTCACCTTGCTTTGTTAGTCTTGGTGTAGACATTTCACGTATTATGGGGGTTGCTTGAAGGTATACCCACAATTATGAGTGAAAGCCTTTCGAGTTGATTTCGGGCTAGATACCCTACCTTTGCGTGTGGATTAGACTGCCAACTATTTCCCYAGGCATAACTATTGTAGTTGGTAACCTTAGTATCCTATATMTTTAGGGTCTTTACACGAGGTGACTGTGGAGGGGAAAGTCTTCACGGTACCTAGAATCGACGTTGGCCAAACTCACTCGGGCTCCTTGGAGGGTATACCCATGATTATGTGTGGGAGCTTGCACCAGGGTGTAAGTCCATTAAGAAGGTTGTCAACTTAAATTTTCCACCCACTTATCCCAGCCCCTTCTTGTCTTGGTTTCGTGCATTGGATTTCATCACCAACTAGTGACTTCGAAATAAGAAGGTTTGTTTGCTTGGTTTGATTCCTAGATTTTATTAGTGAGTTATGCTTGTTTCCTCTAGTCGGCCATATATTTTCTTCCTTCTCTACTCGGCTCAAGAAACATCAACCTTCGTTGCTCATGTAGGATGAAAGGGCTACCCCCAGAAGATCCATAAGGTTACCTAAATTTGCTTCCTAACTCACCAGAATACTCTCCTGAGGGAGTAGTCAATAACAAAGTAGCTTATGACGTTGGAAGAACACACTCTTTAGAAGGATTTAGAATTGTTTTAGACTCTTTAAAGGCATTCAGACTTCCCCCTCTCAGACCAGACATACATATACTTTAGATGAATTCATCCGAAGAAATATTTGTTGTTGATAATACTAGAATACCTACTGGACCTAACTCAGAATCTGGAGTAGAGGATCCACTTTTTCAAAGTGAATCATTTAGGACCCCGACTCACACTGTTGGATATTCTGGTTTTAGTTATATCCTTTTGACAGTACGTGATCTGCATGGTAACCTAGGAATGAGTCTTGATCGACCTATGGCATCACAAGTTCCTGAGACTTCTGTTACCTATATGGTACCTTTAGACCATTTTACTGGTACTACCAGTAACATCACCACCTTTCCAAACCAGTTTTTGATTGGTTCGCACTCAATTCCTACTCTTCAGATGGTCCATTCTACTATGGTCCTGCAAGATACCACGATTCCTAATGGAAATGTGGTTATATCCCAAGATCCGATCGGGACACCACTTCCACCTAGATCAAATCCATCACTTCCCCCTGGGTATAGATCTCTAAAAACTTTCATTGTTATTTCCACCCAGGTTCCATCCAAAGGCTCTGGAATTTCTGTTCCTCCTGGGTACAATGGTGTTGTTGGTTTTGTTCCTACACCTACCTAGGTTCTCTCTGGAGGGTCTTATGTTCCTCCTCCACCTTTTCTTGGAGGATATGGCCCTAGTGGCTCCAATCCACTTGGAGGCACCAGTCTTTATATCACTTATGGTTTCCGGATTCCTGTTGGAGGTCAACCTCAAGCTGGGGTGAAACCTCAATTTGGGGGGCAAACTCAGATTGGGGCACAACCTCAACTTGGGGGGAAACCTCAATTTGGGGGACAACCTCAGATTTGGGCACAACCTCAACTTGGGGGGAAACCTCAGGTTAGATTCCATAACCTACTATATGGACGGAACGTAACTTTGGTACAATCTCTACCTTGGAATATTCCTTTCCAAGGAAATCTACAACCGTCTGGGGGACAACATCCTCAAGTTAAATATTTTGTACCCCCTAACCTCGGTAAACCATATCTAGGTTCTTTGAATCCCACTTGGGGTCCGAACGTTCAACCTAGTGTTCCTTTTCAAGGAACCCCCCCTAATCAATCCAACCCTATGGGCTATGTGCCTCAAAATCCTCCACAATCGAATCTTTCAAGACTGTCCCCTTATTTGCAGACTTCTTATGGTCCTACTGGTATACCTACAGGGCTTCCCCCTCAAAACTACTAGTTTCCACAAGTGAACCGATAGTTTCCTTTCCTGTCCACTTTGGACTTACCTGATCTGTCTAGGATTTTGAATGATCCTATATTACATTCTCCTTACTGGCCCGTCATACCGACCAAGTTACCGCCCGACATTCCTAAATTTGGCAGTCAAGCAGTTGAAGATCCAAATAATCATGTTATGAATTTTCATATGTGGTGTTCATCCAACTCCTTGATGGATGACTCCGTCAGATTACGAATTTTCCAATGAACTCTCACGGGTTCGAAAAAAATGGTACATTGAGTTACCACGAGGTTTCTTCAATGACTTTAACACCCTATCCATGCCCTTTCTGACACATTACCAGTTACCAATTCAATATGAGACATGAACTGAAATTTTGAGTTCTTTCAAGCAATCCTCCTCCACTCATATTTTTGATCACATCCATGAGTGGAGGAGGAGAAGACATTTGATCAAAGTTCCTCTTCCTGATCAACTATTGGCTGAGTGGTTTACCAAATCACTCATGGGACCTATCGCTTGTGAAGTCGCCATGGGTGGTGTTTTCACTGAAGAGTATGCAATTAGTCATGCTTAGTATCTTGATCTCGTTTATTCGCAAATGAGAACACTTTACAGTATGATCCACGAAGCTCCTCATCCTTCCACAAACCCTACCCCAAAACCTACAACAACTTCTCATGCTGTTGATGGTGTGATTGGCACTTTCCATGCTGAGACCAAGTTGACGCAAACTGGTCACACCAATCCCAAATATAATAATTCTAATGCACAAAATACCATTGCTCCTACTCCTTCCACTGGTAAGACTGCTGAAGTTAATTCTATTCAATCCACACCTACCAGAAAGAATCAAAATAAAAAGAAAGGGAAGGGTAAGAACAAGGAGGACAAGAATAATAATCCACAATCTGATAAATCCAAAATGAAAACCACTGATGAGAAAGATAAATGTAATCCTCGTTACCCCTTATTGATTTGTGGTGATGATCATTACACGAAAGATTGTACGAGACACACCAAGTTTACTAAGTTCCTCCAAGGGAGTGTAAAACCTCCTACACCTGCCATTTTGTCACAACCTTTCCCTTCTTAGCAGAAAGCCCAATTGGTCATTCACGACCAAGCTTCTCCTTCTACCTCATCCTATGTCCTTATGTGTACTGATGATTCTAAAAATAATGAAATTGCAATTGCGACTCGAGCCAAGAATTACTCTTCGTCAAAGGAGAAATTTGATGATACACCACCTTCGTTGGTTCAACCTTCTCCCCCAAATTCACCTCCCAATGGTCCTCTTCATATCGAATAACCAGGTCTCGATACAATTCTTCACCCCCCTCCTAAGGGCATTGTTCGAAAGTCTGGATTCAACCCTAACGCACGTGATGCCCAAAAATAAAACATTGCAGAAGATCTTGCTCAAGCACCCTCTGCAATGTCAGCTCTTGAAGTCCTTCAAAGTTTCCCTGCTCAACAAAAGACACTATTAAAGGCCATTGGTGGAATTGACCCCACATATACTAATTTAATAATATTTGACTTGGAATATCACGTTCCAAGGCTTCCTCCTCAGTTAACATTTTAGATCCAAGTTGTTGTTGAAAACAAAAATATCTGTAGAACTGTAATTGATGAAGGAGCCTCGACTTGCGTTATGTCTGTTACTTGTTGGAAAGCCATTGAATCTCCTACCCTCACTGAATCACACAATACACTTAAGGCATTCAATGGTACAATATTTAAACCCTAAAGTGTTCTTCCATCATTGTCTATTACGTTGGAAGGTAAATAGATGAATGTGGAGGTTGAGGTATTCAATGCACCTCTTGATTATAACATTTTACTTGGTCATAGCTGGATTGACTCCATGTGTGCAGATGTGTCTACTATTTTCCATGTGGTACATTTCCCACACCAAGGAAAGATCATTACTATTGACCAACTGGTCTTCTTTAATTTTGATTCCCGTACTAGCAACATTCCCTTTATATCAAAGACACCCCCTGGTTACGAGAATGTCGGAGTGGGTCTTTTGAAAGATTCAACTTTGATAGGTACTTTTACAATCCCACCACCCTATATTCCCCCTAATTTTGTTGCCTCTATTAACATGATATCCACCACCATTTTTGAAACCCCTGCGTCATATGACCCATGGGTAGTACCTAGCCCTGGTGATTACCCTCGTTATGACGACAAGATTCCTTTAAGTCCAATCGAATCCGCTTACCAAGCTATTCAATCAGAAACCCCCTCCTCTCCTTCTCTCTGTGATTCATCTCCTGATCTATTTCATGTGATATTTCCTACTAGTGAGATGATCATGTCAGTCATGTCTATGGAAGACACTCCCTGGGACGATGGGCATCATCGCTCCATTCTCTTTCTAGAACATGACACCATAGAGAGTTATCAACATATTTTGACTCGGTCGACTGTTGTTGTTGTTTCTTCCATTCCTGAATCAAAGCATGATGTTTTGTATGAAGGGAACTTGAGTAACATTTCACCTACCATCCCTCTTGAAATTTCCATTAAACCTGAAGTCATGGAGAATGTTCATATCATGGCCTCATGTTCTACTGATGAGGTCCACACATATAAATCCCTTTTCCAAGAATTCCACGACATTTTTTCCTGGAGTTATGAAGAGATGCCAGGTATTGATCCTGATATTGTTGTGCACGATATTAATACATACCTAGACGCTAAACCCATTCAGCAACAACTTTGCCCAGTATATCCACACAAAGATGCTGCTATCAATCTTGAAGTTGAGAAACTTCTTAAAGCTGGCTTTGTTTATCTCGTGGCTTTGTCTGATTAGGTATCCAATCTAGTTCCGGTGAATAAGAAACAAGGTACCATCCACGTTTGTGTAGATTATAGGGACATAAACAAGGATTTTCATAAAGACAATTACCCAACCTCTTTTGTTGACCAGATCATTGATGACTGTGCCGATAGAAAAATATTCTCTTTAATGGATGGTTTCTCCGACTATAATCAAATTAATATTTTACCTATGGACTAACACAAGACTACTTTTATTTTCCCTTGGGGAATCTTTGCTTACCGAAAATTTCCCTTTGGTCTCAAGAATGTTGTCGCGACTTTTCAACACACTATGTCTTATGCTTTTAATGATATTAAACACATTTTACAACTCTATATTGACGATCTACCGACACATTCCATGCGTCGCCAAGATCACCTGACACATTTAAGGGCCATTTTCGTACGATGTCATTATTTCTGTATCGGCTTGAACCCGCACAAATGCATTTTTTTTGTGGAGTCTGACCGACTGCTTGGTTTTATTGTGTCGATACATAGGATTCGAGTATACCTCTTGAAGGTTGAGGATATCCTTAATCTACCTCCTCCTTCCACTTTACGCCAGCTCCAAAGTTTGCAAGGGAAGGAAAATGTTTTATGACAATTCATCCCCAATTACGTTGAATTGACTACAGGATTCACTCAACTACTCAAGAAAGGTTATGAGTTTGTATGGGACGACACTGAAACCAAAGCCTTTGAAGCTTTGAAACTTGTCTTAACCCATATTCCATTACTGTTGCCCCCTGACTATAGACAAGATTATTTCTTCTACTTAGCTGCTTCAGACTCTACCATTTCCATGGTCTTAGTCCAAGAGGATGATTCACATGACAAACATGTGATATACTATTTGAGTCAAAGTCTCATGATTATCAAGACCAAATACTTACATGTGGAAAAACTGGCGTTGGTGGCTTTTCAATTTGTCCAACGTTTTCGTCATTATATCTTGTTACACCGAACCACTGTTATTTCCGATTGCAATCCTATGCAACACATCTTTACCCAACAATTTCTAGGGGTCAAGTAATCCAAATGGATAGTGATTCTCTAGGAGTTTGACTTGGAATTAGAACGCGCTAAGTCAAACAAATCCTTGGTTTTCATTGAACTGATATGTGAACTTCCCTCCACTAAGACAGAAAATGTGGCAGAGGATTCCTTTCCCGACGAATCCATTTTTCTGATCATTTCTGATGACGTATGGTACAAAGATATTATTTTCTATCTCCAGACTCAAAATTTCTGACTTGACCTATCTAGTACAGATTGTCATCGTATACGCTATCAAGATCGACACTACATCATTCTCGATGGTACCCTTTATCGCCACAATATTGAATCCATTTTCCGACGATGTCTCACTTATGATGAAGCTGAGAAATATTTGAATGGTTGTCCACTCCGGAGCATGTGGCGGTCATATGTCTGGGTATGCCACTGCCCAAAATATTTTACAAGCAGGATATTTCTGGCCTTCTTTGTTCAAGGACCACATCATTGTTGTTCAGAAATTCCATGCTTGCCAAACTTATAATAACAAAATAAGATCCCATCCCGCTCCCTTAAATCCTGTAGTTTTCGTTGGTCCATTCACCAAATGGGGAATTGACTTCATGACATGTAACCCTCACTCGATCGAGGGGCATGGATACATCATTGTAGTTGTGGATTATTTCACTAAATGGGCCGAGGCGATGCCTACATTTGATAACAACGAGAAAACTACAACATTGTTCATTATCAATCACATCATTACTCAATTTGGTATCCCTCAAGCTATCGTTACTGATCATGGTAGTCATTTTCAGAATTTTATGATGTTCAAACTTACTGAAAAGTTGGGTCTTCACCATGAAAACTCAACCCGCCATTACCCACAGGCCAATGGCCAAGTTGAAGAAATCAATAAAGTCCTCAGTACTATTCTTTGATGGATGATAGGAATTCATAAGACAAGCTGGCACACGATGTTGTTCTTAGCATTATGGGCCTACACAACATCCGTTAAGTCTTCCACAAGATTTACACATTTCCAACTAGTTTATGGTATCGAGGCTATCTTGCTGATTGAATGTGAAATAGCTTCTCTGAAACTAGCCGTTGAACTTCTTCCCAATACCTCTGCCGAAGAAGAACGTATTTTATATTTGATGCAACTAGACGAACCCGTCGTGATGTTGCCCTAGTTATTGAAACTCAGAAGAAACGTGTTAAATCCCAATACGAGAAGCATGTCAAGCCACATGTTTTTTCTGAAGGTGATCTAGTTCTCCTTTACGAACATGATTGTGATTTTCTAGGGGATGGTAAATTCGAGGCCACGTGGTGAGGTCCTTACATTGTCAAATGTGTGTTGGAGAAGGGAGCTTATGAGCTAGTTGATTATGATGGAATCCCTTTGAGTGAACCCAGAAATGGGCTTTACTTAAATAAGTATTATGTTTAAGTCATTTTTGCATGAGTGCTTGTATTTTTAGTGTATCATACTCTTGTGTGATTTTTCATTGTTTGGTTTCGGCCTTCAACTACTTACCTTGCGTTGTACTTAGTTTCCAAATGTTGGTGTCTTCACTACCCTACATTGGCTTCGTTGATGGAACTAGTCGCAACACTCAGAACTTAACATCTGTTGCTTGGGAAATCTATGCACCTATGCATGAATTGATTAGTCTACATGGTGTTTGCCTTGGTCATGAAACTAACAATATTGCAAAATACAGTGCAGTCATTGAATTATTGACCAATGCTGTGTCACTTGGAATCTGTCATCTTATTGTACGACTCGATTCACAGTTAGTATTCCTACAGTTGAGTAATTTTTACTCCATTTGAAGTCCTACATTATTAAGGGTATATTTACAAATTCACCTCTTGGAACGTCATTTTGATTACATTGAATATCAACAGATTCCTAGATGTCTAAATACATTTACAAATGCTTTATCTAATTATGTGTTAGACAGACATTTGAGAAATTTGTAAAATCCGATCACACTTTTTATATACAACAAGTAAGCCGGTAGAAGCCTCATATATATATAACGATAAAAGTGTTACAAAAAATGTTTTTGTCCGAAGACCAAAATATCAAAAATGTGAAGCACTTGGATTCATATACAAAAAGAGCATCAAGGATGTTGCTTGCTATAACATGCGACTGCCTGTGCTAACTTGCAGAGAAGTCGACCGATGGAAGCATACACACCCATTGTATGGCACTGATAATGCCTTAGGATATCATCGATGGAGGCATTCAGGATGTTCATCGTAAGCCCCTCTAGATTCTTTTCCAAAATCTCATAGTCAACAACAACTACTCCTTCTACGTCAACTCTCTCCCCTTTCCTTTGGATGGGGGATGAACCCGGGGTCGGTAAGGTCCCACGTTTGCATCATAGAAAGAACATTTGATCATTCATAGGATAAATAACACATAAAAACATTTTATATTAAAAATCACAAAAACATTATAAAAACAAAATGCACTTCTTATCTATGTCCCCCCATTGGTATCCCTCAGGAAGAACCAAGTCTGGGTCACCTCAAAAGTCTACACCGACATAGACATAGTCATATACCATAAGCATATGGGTCCTCAACCAGTCAAAGAAAACATCATTATATTTGACGATAGGACCAGTCACATGCTGTTCCATGAGGTCAACCCACCTCTTCATTCTTGGATCCTATGGAGTAGGTATAACCCACTCTACCTGAAAGCGTAAAGATGGGACCCTCTCTAGGAAGAAGGACACCAAAATGGAACTGTATCTGAATTATTTTAGGTCACCATTCCTGCACTTGGTTAATTGTTTTTTCATGCTTCTAAGAAACCCATCACACCAGTTGAAAAATTAGGGTTCCATGCATTCCAGCACATACTGGAAGTAGCTCTGAAGAGCTATATGGGGACCTGCGATCCTTTCCATGCACGTGATAGTGTAGAGAACCGTCCGTAGAGGAAATTCACAAACATCTATGATTACGAATTTTCCGCTATGTTTCTGAGGACCAGGTATGCAATTCTCACTAATATAGTGACTCATGGGCTCGCCACCTCCCCTGCTACCTTTCAGTGTAACTCGGGCCCTAGAGTGAGACAAACTGGTCAAAAAATAGATATCCTCGATATCTATCATTAGAATGTGTTCCCCCACATGGAATGCCTATTGGTTCACATCCCACATGTGAACCAAGTATTCTAGTAACCTGAACTGGGCCCTCATGCCTTGGATCTTGAAATATTTTAGCAATCCACACTGGCAGATGGAATTTATCATTCTTGGGTCGTTCCCGACAAATAAATCTTCCGCCTCATGCTCTCTCTCTCACCATTCTAACATTCTTACTGTAGAAAACCTGCAATGGAACATAAAAGAGGGATTAACATCTTCATCTCTTCCTTGGAAACTTTTTATTGGAAAATACATCTAAAAACACTTTTTGATTTACGCATGTCACAGGATAGGCCATATGTATAATGCGAAGTCATCGCAGGCTAGCATAAAGGTCGACTGCAACGACCTTGGGTCGTCTCAGGGCATGATATAGGGTTCCTGCGATGACCTTCACGGGCAAGTACCATTGAAAACTCAACCCAAAAAGTCATTTCTAACCAATGAAAAACAAAAATTGATCCATGAAATGTTGACAGAGATGAAAATTACCTGTTCAACGGAGACCGTTCGTCAAATGATCAACCGTGCCTCCCACAATCCACAGTGGAAACTTGAGGAAAAATGGGGTTTTTTGGGACACAGTTTAGGTGGAGTAATAATGAAATAGTAAAAATAAGTTTTTTCCCATTTTTATTAATTTTTCATTTTTATATTATTTTATATATATATTCCATCTAAACCCTAAATTTCTAAACGACATTGCAAGTATTTGGTTTTTTGCAGATGAAAAACCTAGGAGTGAAATATTAACAAGGATACATCTTTTGGTTTGATTTTATACATTTGTCGCAAGTATAGATCCTTTTAGAGTTTTTCAGGAAAAACTCTAGCTTAGGTTTTGTTTCTTATCATGCTCGTAAATCAATGAGAATGTAATTGAGTATACTTTTGTCGTTATTTCGTACTCGTAATGGTAACACAAAAAATGAAACCCATGGAGTATCCTTTAAGCTCTTTTCACGCTCTGTAAAAATGAAAAGATTGCCGAGTGACCTTGTTCTTTTCATGCTCGTAAAAGTGTTTGAAGAAAACATTTGATGAGAGGTAGGTTATCACTTTTTTAGTCTCATTAGATCAACTTACAAAAAAAGAACTTGTGGAGTCCTTTTTAAGTGTTTTTCAAACTCTCTAAACATGAAAAACCCTCGAGTTTACTCTCTTTGGACTCGTTAAACAAACATTGAAAGACCCATATGGGACCGAACCACTCCTTCTTAGGGTTTGTTAAATGTACTCCGAGGGAATCGTCCGAAGGATGATCTTACATCAACAATCATATGTTATCCTCCTTAAGATTGCGTAAAAATAAAGAGGTACTCACCAAAAATGGTGGGGGAAAATTTGGGAAAGAAATGTGTCTTTGTATCCGTGTTAGTGGCAATAATAGCCGTTGAACATGACACCCCCCTTCATCATTGTATCCGGGTTGGGAAATCCATTCGTCTCTCATTTGACCATCCACATGTCCATATGTTGGGTCCTCCTTGAGTCAATGCTACCAAGACCATTGTCATTTCATTGATATGTTCAAGAGAATAACAACCTTAATAAGGATCCTATCGAGTCGACCATCTGCAGTTATAAATTTTCTACCACGTCGGCCTTCCCTGTGTCAGTTTCAAATAATTTCATACTCTGATCTATCTCAAATCTGTTACTTATTTCATGTCATTGATGGGGGATATATCAAGGCCCTCCTGTGATGATTCTTTTCCTATCGACTTCAACTCATTATCCAGGAACAAGAATTAGAAATCATTCAGTGCCTTAGATCCTGCATGCCTCAATGGTAAGTTTCTTCATTTTCAACAGTGGGTTCACATAATTGGCCCTTGATTGGAGGATTCCCTTGAGTGTTTGACTTCAAATCCTTTATTCACACTCATTGGATTGTACTGGGGTACCTTGGAATTCATTGAAATCAATGGTGATTTCCCTCACACTTGTTAACGATTCTCATCATTGACCGGTAATCAAGTGGTTTCTACCATGTTTGACTTCGACACCTGTAATCACATGGTTAGATTCATACTTAGGGATGACATAAATGAAGACCCTGGATCATACCATTCTGGTCCAAGTTGCTATGGAGTATTCATGATTTGTATTGGCACATAGATCCACTTTGTATGTTTCATGGCTATGTCTGGATTTGATTCATTTTAGCGCATATATCCACAGTGTATTCTGGATGGCTATGCCGGTTTCACATTGACATGGATCCATGATGTATATTTAGTGGCCATGACACATTTGAATTTTTTTAATCTGAGTATGGGAATGCCTACCTCGGACAATGGCATATTATTATGTTGATTCTTGACTATTTGCAGGTTCCCGACTGATGTGCTCTTAGTTTCTGACACACACATTCTACAAAATATTTCATCCGTCACGAGTTCCAGTCTCATACTTTGGGGGGCATTCTGTTACACATTATGTTGGTCACCCAAGTGATCCATTGACAAACATGTATTCATGTTCCCAAAAAGAGCCTTTCTTCAGGAGGAAAGTGATTGAATTTCTCTTATCAAAAAACTTGTCAAGGAGGGTCATCGCAGGCTGCACCATAAGAAGGGTGTGACAATGCCTAGTCATATCTCTATGCCCTAAATCTCAATTGCGACGTCTCTGCAAGCTGCCTTAAATCTAGGGTGCAACTATGTCAAAAGACTGAGAAAAGGTTAAATTTCACGAAATTTATAGAAGGGGATCTTCTAGAAGGTGAGGTGGCATCCGTATTGTTGGGATCCTACTCGCTTCTCTGATTTGGTGGGATCATCCCAATCTCTTTAACCATCTCCCTTTCCCCTATATAAATAGGGATTTCTCATGGAAAAGGATAAGGTTGATTTTAAGGTTAATGAAGGTTGAATAAGCTAAGATTGCATGGAGAGTTCTGCATTGGATCATTCTTGAGAACCTCATTTCAGTTCATCAAGTCATTGTGGATATTCTTCATTCAAGATTGGAGAAAGTGTGTGTTGGAGAAAAGGTTCATTGGAAGGGGACCTTGCAACATCAAGGCTTTGGTTGTAATCTCCACTTTCATTATTATATAATACAACGATATGTTTCTTTCCCATAAATATTATCTCATTTTATTGTATGATTCCTTGATCACATACATAGGTTCTCATTAAATATATTATTTCTTTCACTTTGGTTGACTTGTGTTCCCTCACAAATTCAATATCATAGGAGCACTGGAGTGGATCTAGGATGACAACGACAAGAGGAAGCGATATTTAAATGGTATGTTTCCCATCTCTTGCTATATAGTAAACTCAATGATTAGAGCTTAGGGAAAGCATCATGTTCTATTCTGTTTTGTTCTATATCTAGGTGGATATAGGGAGATCTGTTTATGTCCTCATTTACAGATAAGTCCCATAACATTGGTGCAGGAGCTGCCCTACTTTGACAACTCGATAAAGTTGGATCCTTTGCTGGTGAGTTTCCTTGACCTATTTTTCCACAATCTGATCACTGGATTCCTGTTGTATGTATTCGGGGTTGAGCTCTGTTGGTGTTATCTTTTCTGCTATCTCAGAGGTGTCCAATAATGGTGGGAAATAAGGTCAAAGGAGATCCATGTTGAACACTAGGTGGAGGCCAAGGAAAGGAGGAATGCTGAGCTCAAAAGCATTATCACCCACAGCCTTGTTGATGGTGTACGACCCATAGCGGAGTGGGAGAAGATTCCGATGGGGTTTGGTAAGGCGTTCTTTATGAAAATGAAACCAAACTTTGTCTCCAACCTGAAACTTATGTGGAACTTGTTGTTGATAATGGCGTTGCTTGTACTTTTCATTGGACTTCTGTAGGATATCCTGAACCTGTTGATGGATGTGTTGGATCTGCTCAATGAATCGGGTGTCTTTGTCAGCTTCAGTTGGAGTAGGAGATGAGTCGGTCGAGGTGACAGAAAGGGGTAGTGAAACATATATGGGACCCAATGGTTGGAATCCAAATCGCACCTGAAAGGGGCTGTGGCTAGTTGAGATATGAAAGGATTGGTTGTGGCTATGATGGAAATAGGGAATAATCTCATCCAATGTGCAAGGGTGCTTGGAATTATACATGTGTATGATATAAACAATCATTCTATTTACGCCTTCAGTTTGGCCATTTGTCTGGGGGTGGAAGGTCATGGATTTGTTGAGCTTGGTGTCCAAAAGTGACCAGAGGCTCGACCATAGTGTTCTAAGAAATCAACTATACCGATTTGAGACAATGGTTTGTGGGATTCCAAAATGTACCAAGACTCGTTCAAAAAAGATATTGGTAGTGGCCTCTGCTGTGATGCTCTTCTTACAGGTGAGCACAATTGCCATATTATAAAAGAGATCAACAACCACAAAAATGATGCAGGAGCATCGCGAGTAGCAAGCACGCGCGGAGGTGGAAGACAGCTGGGACGAGCGCCAACGCATTTCAACACGTTTTCAAAAGTGTTTTGAAATGTTTTGAAATAAATGTGCGGATATTAAATGAAATAATTAAGTGGAGGCGCACTTGTAGATTGTAAATAGATCTTGAGTGATTCACTCACATCTGTAGTAGGGAGAGGCATTTATGCTAGTAAATGCAAGTAGGTAGCTTTAAATTCTTAGATTTGAAAGTTTAGAGAGTAGGAGGGAAACAGGATATAGACACCCTCATTGTGTGGTTGTAACAATTATTACTATGATAAGGAGAATAACATTCAACTATTGCAAGAGAGAGTAGAGAGCTGTGTTGAAAACACCCATGTACAAAAGTTCTGAATTAATACATGAACCTTTGATTCAAACTCATGGTGTTGTGATATTCTCTGTGTATGCTTGTTGAATGTTATGCTTAGTGTTGTTTTACTCTTTCTGTCATGCATTTGCTGTTTATGCTATGTATGTATGATTTCTTGTTGAATGTCTGAAATATGAAGAGAGGGAGAGTAAGGAATGAGTTCCAATTGTTTCTCTGTCTGAGCAAGAGTTTTCCTGCAAGGAGTGCAGTGAAATTTTCTGCAAGGTGTGCACTGACAGAAGTCAAAGTTCATCTCTGAAAGCTCAGGAGGGATAACATTGTTCTCATTCTCATAGAAGTGCAAGTTAAGCACAGAAACCGTGCAAGGTGTGTGCAAGATGAGCAAAGTCTCAAAGTTTACAACCTGAGTGAGATTTTTGAAAGACTGCTGCCGCAGAGTGGTGCAGAGTCGAAGAGGTTCAAGTACTAGAGAGTATTTGAAGAAGTACCATAAGGAGTGCGTGCAGGAACCATCCCCAAAGGACTTGAGGATTTTCCAAACAAGCTCAGGAGGGATAGAGTCTTCGAAGTTGTCGAAGAAAATCTCAAGAGGGCTAGTGCCTTGAAGTGTTGGAAGAAGGCGTAGCAAAATTCTTCTTGCAGGTGGACAAGTTCCGTGAAGGAATACTTTTTTCATTTTGTAGGAGTCCTCAAGGAGGAATTGGATGGTCGGAATTCTCCATGGAGAATTAGTGAAAGTCCCGAGAACCGTCAGATCGTGAAGAGTGTTAGCGTTAGAAGTCACTCCTGGATTGCTTACAGGAGCATAGCCCAATGCCCATTAGTTTTATGTCACGATAGTTTTAATGGGTGATCTAATGGGTAGAGACTCAGGAAGATATCGATCTAACTTAGGGACTAGGTCTGGTATGTAAAGAACAAAGGATGTATTGAGCTAACTTCAGTCAGTGAGTTGATTAAAAGATGAGCAGGTGGAAGACTTGGTGAGAGGAGTGAGAAAAACTACCTCAGGCAACATGCCTTTCAACAGTTTGCAGAAGAAAAACTCCGAATGCAAGATCCTCTTGGTTCAGAGCTTCGAGGAACTGAAGGAGTGACTTGACTGGATCCTCCAATTCCAAGTCATTCAGCACTAAGAAAATCACAAGGACCAATTACAGAAAATGCAACTGTTACAGTGATCCAACCTACATCATCCTATAATAGTTACAACTCGACTGGATCCTCCAATTTTGAGTTGTTCTAACATAGTGTAAACAAAGATATGAAAGAAACTAACATTCATAAGGCAAGAAGTCTCAGGAGTCCATGCATAACCAGAATAACC
>ML788412.1:953078-971877 GCA_009831015.1 Picea engelmannii
TGTATGAAACTCTTTTAAAGAAGATATGCTAGAAGGAGGTAAAGATCGATACCATTCACGAGCATCTCCTTCCAATGAGAAGACAAACATCTTCATGAGCACATCCTCATGATATATATCCAGCTGAATCATGCATTGATGAAATCTAATGAGATGATCTAAAGGATTATCTTCTTTCTTTTCTGCAAATCTTGGGAGGTGGTCTCCCAAAATATCTATAGAAGGAACTGGATGTGGGAAACTAGGAACTGTTGAGAAGTCAAGAGGTGAAAACCTCCAAGCCAAAAGAGCTGCAAACGCTTTTGACATTTGATTATTGTGGAGTCACCATTGAATCTGTCCTTCATGGAGTCACCAGATAGATAATTACAACCAAATGATGTCCAAGCTTTGTCTATCATCAAATCTAGATCTTGTCGTCTCCCAAGGAAGCTGAGCTTCGATCTCCTCTCCCCGGAAATGGCGCCAATTTGTTATCACTCCAAGAAATTCCTTAGGGTTGTAGGCTAAGGATGCTTGGTAACTTAAGAAATCACTAATAATCAAGTGTTTGGAACAATGGGATAACTGAGAAGGCTTAGCAAAAAGACAACATGCCATGCCTCTAAATAAACAGTGCTTCGAGAAACTAGATATCAATTACAAAAAATAATCAAGGTATGAAGAAAAACATTCAAGATAACCAAGTACAAATCTGTAGGGTTATATAAGAATATAAAGAAGATCTAATTCATATTCATGAGATATATCAGAAGATGACAGTTCTGAACAACTGAACTGAATAGAATTAAATATAGAGTAATGGAAAATGTGGACAGGCTGATATATAATGACCAAAGAAAACTATGATTCTTATAACAAAACATAGTCAAAGTACATAGCCAAAGTGTATCCAGGATTGAACCCTTGTCTCTTAGAAAAGATAGGAATTTATAGCCTTTTACAATCAGTTTTTAAGATCATGAAAACTTGGATCTGTATCTAAAAATAGCAAATCAAATTAACTAAGCAAATCGATAACAAAGACTAGTGGCTAGACTAGCATTCGAATTGTCTTCCATCTCAAAATTCGGCATATGTGATTCTTCAACTTCTGGAATCTGTTGTGTCATGAAACATGGTAAAGGCACATGTCTTGGTAGCTGGATTTCTTCAGTTACTCATAGTCGACACTTTAGGAGATCAATTTAGCATGTGGTTTTCAAAACTCCCACGAATCTCTGATGCTGGGTATTTTTTGACCAGGTTGTTAATCCTTTAATGCTCTGGAACCTCTTTAAATCCTATGAAAATCACCCTGCTCCATCCTTATCTTTCAAAAAATATTTTTGTGCTTTCACCAACTAACTCGCCTTATGATTCATTGGTTAGCTGGTGAAAGCGCTCCCTTTCACCAGGTAACTGGTTGTAAATTTGCCCTTTGCGCTGCTGAAAGCTCTGCCTTGGCCCAAAATGAACTTTCACCTCCAAAACTGTGGTTCTATCAAAAACTCAGCATGTATCGACTTTATCCCCTTGCATATTCACAGCAACCTGAGCTAGCACTTGCAAATTTGGGTGTGACTTTTTCTTTTGCTTCAATTTTCTAATCTTCCTCTTAAGGCGTTTTGCTAACCACCATAGACTGTTATAGTCTTTGGTGATTTTCTTTTTTCTCTTCTTGTCCTTGACACTTTCACGAGCCATCTTTTCAAATGCAGCATTTGTTTCTGTGAAATTATCAAACAGATTTTTGTATCTCTCCTTAATTACTCTTTCTAAAACCTCCTGTTGAGCAATCGCTTCTTTAAGTTGCTTGATTTTCTGTGTTTTCTTTGACTTTGTTCTCTTTGATGTTTCACCTTCATCGGTGTGAGTAAAATTTTCACAATCCTGTGCAAATTCAATAGAGTGTTCAGGGATTTTAATGGCAGGGATTTCATCTTCTTGCTCTGGCTCTGAGTCTGTGTATGGTAGATTTAAGATGTTTGTTTTCCTTTCTGTAGGCTGCTCTGTAGTAGTTTCAAAATCTAACTTTTTCTTTGACCTGTGAGACTTTACACCAAAGATCCTATCTTCTGGTGGTCCTGGAAGGGTTCTCCTCTTCCTCAAGCCACTTTGAGGAGTCAATTGCCTTTTTCCAACTCTCTTTTTCTCATTCATGGGCTGAGTTTGAGTTTCAAAGCCCTCCCAAAAAAGAAAATGATGCCAATTCCTTCCCTTTTGTCTTATCTCCTCCAAGATTATCAATTTGATTAAGACAAAATGACAAAGAGTGTTCTTCATACTTAGAGGTTCAGCTCTAATCTTTTTACAGACTTTAGTCAAGCTTTTGTGCAAGAAGAAAGGTAAATTTAGGAGATTTTTCCCTGTAAAATGGTCTAAGAGCTTGAAATGGTATAGCATCATCTTGTCGTACTTGCCTTCTGAAGTTATGTAGAGTTGGATTCCCTTAAACAAATCCTGCCACTCATCCTCTAAATGGGAAACTGGCATTCTCTTATTCCATGCATTATTTCTGAATTCGTTTTTTAGATATGCTCTGAAATTTAGGTTCTTGGTTGCTGTCGTTTCGAACCAACTCTGGCCTGATCTAGGTAAACTGGTCACTGCAGTAATGGAAGATTCATCCACGATGATTTCTAAAGACCCAACATAGGCTTTATTTCCATCGTATGTTTTAGCAAATGCTTCAGTTGTTGATTGGTGACAGTCGTTCTGTAGCTTCTCGACATATCCCATGCAGCCTGCATCTGAGAAGTGTTTTTGCACCTCTGGATGCGCCTGTAGAAAGGACAGACTGTCCAATTCTTTTCTTAACAAAGAACCACTGCATCTCCTTTCCATCTGCAATTCGAACCCGAGACGATTTTGCACATAAAACACTGCAATCTGTTGTTTGAGATGAGGTTTTGCGCTGATGAAAACACTCGGCGTTGTCTTTCAAAACTGAAAACTTATCATATGCTTGTGGACGATGCATGTTGGGGAAATGATGCATCGATTTGATTTCACCAGTCGAGTAGTACCACTCCTTTACCTATGATGATGGATTTGAATTCGCCATCTCCAGCGCCATTATCGTGAAGCATGCATTTCTGAACACGATCATCTTTGCAATCAGATTTAGACGTGCAAACCTGAATCTTCATCATTATCTTCTTTCACCAATTCCTTATAATGATTACATGACATGTGTTGAGCATTTCATATTTTGATTTTTTGAAAACATGGAGAGAACACACGTGATCCACGCTTTCACCAGCTAATGGCCCATGGGAAATGCTCCTTAGCTATTGAAAATTGTCGCTTTCACCAGCTAATCATCATCTTTGAAACATGCGTTAGCTGTTGAAAGTTTTTCATGAAATTTTTAAAGAAAATACCTTTATGTATCGTCTTATTTCTAAGATATAAATTAAAACCTAAGTTTTGCTACTAGAAAACCTTAAAACAAATTGGAGAAAACTACCAATAACCATGCTATCAACCACAAAATGAAACCATAGTGACTGATTCATTTTGGGAGCTAACAGTAAGAAGGCCCAAACTCTCTCCCCAATAGTCCAGAATCATGTTCCTGAAATAAGAGAAATCCCAAAGCTTACATCTTCTTTTAATTTTGAGCATGAAATTCAAAAAATTAGAATCCTTGTGCCCCTCACCGAATTGATTAAACATGAAGAGTTCAAAAAACGCTTCTCTGAGTTATTACAGTCTGAAGCCTCATGCCTTCCCACAGACTCCATCAATTTGCAAGATGAAAATCCTGCAGTTATTCTAGGTCCTATGGTAGAAGACAAGAATGATTCATCCCCTCCCTTCTACACTTCCTTGAACATACATGATAAGGTACTGCACAACTTTTTTGATGGATTCATGGGCTTCCCACAACCTCATGCCCAAAATTGTCATGGAAGAATTAGGACTAGAAGTCACCCGAGCCTATCATGACCTCTATTCCTTTGACTCCAGGAAAGTTCAATGTCTTGGAGTCATTAAAGACCTAGTCGTGACCTTGTTTCAATTGCCCATGAAAAGTGTGGTCATGGATGTTGTAGTGGTTGATGTCCCCCCTAAGTTCAGTATGTTGTTATCAAGATCTTGGATAAAAAGACTGGGCGAAACTCTGTAGATGGACCTGACCTATGCTACTATCCCAGTATTTGGAGGGGAACATAGGAGACTATATAGAGAAGCCCAGCTGGCCTATATAATCAGTGATGAAGCCAATCCTACCAACCATCCCATTTTTGCCTTGGACACTGATTTAGGTTCCAATTTACTACAACTCACTAATTCTCCCAAGCCTCCTATAAAACTTAGAAAGAAGCCCACCACTTCTCATGAATTTCCTTCCTCCATCACCCACATCTGGAAAATGTTTTTTGATGGAGCCTTTTCCAGGGAAGGTGCTAGTGTTGGGGTGTTTTTTGTGTCACCTGCTCAGGAAACCATATCTTTGTCATACAAACTAGAATTTGAAGCTACCAACAATGTGGTAGAATATGAAGCTCTTGTTATAGGATTAAGAGTTGTAAAGAAAATGGGAATTTAGGAGGTAGCAGTGTTAGGAGATGCAGAATTGGTAGTCCAGCAGATCAAAAATGCTTATCAGGCTAAGCATCCTTGACTCAAAATTTACAGAAATGAGGTATGGGACCTAATTGACAGTTTCTTATCAACATTCAACATTTCTTTCATCCCAAGAGAGAAGAACACAGTGGGATATTCCTTGGCTACGTCACTAAGCAATTTCAAAGTGCCCTTGCCACCCAAATTCATATACGATGTAGAAGTAAAATACATGTCCTTCATACCCGACAATGTCAAACATTGGAAGGTGCTTGAGGATGATCTTGAGATCAAAATATTCTTGGAGACTGGCGAAGAATTTTCAGAGATGCATATTGACCAAGACCCTGTATCTGGAGAAAAGATTGATGGGGGCAAATTTCTGAATAAGATTGCAGAGCGTAACATTGTGCAGCTGCCCAACAATCATATTCCAAGGGGACTGGTTCCTTTGGAGAGGCTTTTTGACAAAAATGATGTAGCATTAAAAGGGGAAATCTCAAAGGATGACACTGATACAACTCAGTGCAACATTGGCACTGAGAATGAACCCAAGTTTGTTAAATTGTCAAGAAGCCTGACAAAGGAGAAGAGGGATGAATACACAAAACTATTGAGGGAGTTTGCTGATGTTTTTGCCTGGACCTATGAAGATCTCAAAACATATGACACTTCTGTCATTGAGCATAAAATCCCGTTGAAAAAGGAGGCAATGCCATTCACGCAGAAGCTAAGACAGATCAATCCTATGTTGTTTCCTATCATGGAGAGGGAGGTGAAGAAGTTGTTACAGGCCCAGATCATCGTGCCATTGAGGTATTCAGAGTGGGTAGCCAACTTGGTACCAGTGAGGAAAAAGAATGGAAAAATCAGACTCTGTGTAGACTTCAGAAACCTAAACAGGAGCTCACGGAAGGATAATTACCCCTTACCAAAGATGGAACATATATTGCATAGGGTAACAGGGGCATCTAGGATTTCCATGATCGATGGATTCTCTGGCTACAATCAGATCTCTGTTCTGCCTGAGGATAGGGAAAAGACGGCATTTACCACTCCATGGGGCACATTCATGTATGCCAAAATGTCTTTTGGTTTGATGAATGCAAGGGTAACATTTCAACGTGCCATGGACATAGATTTCATTGGGGAAAAGGATAATTTTGTGGTCATCTATCTGGATGACATAACAATATTTTCAAAATATGATAAAGAACATTGTTGTTATCTCAGGAAGGTTTTCCTGAAATGCAGGAGTTTTGGCATTTCATTGAATCCCAAGAAATCTTTGTTCACCATGAAGGAGGATAAGTTACTGGGCCACATATTATCAGCAGAAGGAGTCAATATCGATCCTAGTAGAGTTGAGGAAATACAAGCCTTATCGATCCCAAGATCCAGGAAGGAGGTCTAATCTTTCCTTGGTAAGATTAACTTTCTAAGGAGGTTTGTTTCTAACTTTGCTGAGGAGGTAAAACTTATAACAGCCATGTTGAGGAAAGGAAATGAAGTGAGGTGGACTTCTGAATCGTGAAATTTCTTTGAGAAAATAAAGAAGGCATTGACTAAAGCTTCTGTGCTTATCAGTCCCGATTACTCAAAGGATTTCCTTATTTTTTCCTTTGCCTCACCTGACACAGTGGTTGTTGTTTTATTACAGAACAATAAGGTCGGGCTAGAGAAGCCTATTTCTTATTTCAGAAGAGCTTTAAGGGATGCCGAAGTCAGGTATGACATTATGGAGAAGCAGGCCTATGCCCTGGTAAAGGCTCTCAAAGATTTTAGAACCTATGTCCTGCAGTCAAAAATCATTGCCTATGCCCCCTCGGCCATTGTTAAAGACATTCTTATTCAGCCTGACATAGACAGGAGGAGGAGTAAGTGGATATCCAAGATCCTTGAGTTTGACTTAGAAATAAGGCCTACCAAATTAATCAAAGGTCAAGGTTTAGCTAAGTTATTGGCTAAAGCAAATTTCCAAGATTTGGGGGTAAGTTTCATAAATGAATGCTCAGAAATTCAACAGGATCAGCTTTCTGAAATAGACCCTCAAACAGAACCCACGTTGGCTCGATGTCCCTGGTATAGGGATGTCATATATTTTCTGCAGGAGTTGTGGCCTCCGGATGGCCTGCAAAGAAACAAGGCAAGAGCTCTGAAGCTCAAAGAAGTTAGATATTTCCTTGTCGATCAAGTTTTATATTGGAAAGATCCCCAGGGGTTTCTTTTGAAATGTGTAGATCCACAAGAGGCTGCAGGATCATGCTTGAATTTCACGATAGCCTAGGAGGGCATCATTTCTGGAAAACCACAGCCTACAAAATCCTCAGGGTTGGATACTACTATCCCACCATATTCACTGACATCTGCAGAAGGGTCCAAGCCTGCATCAAATGTCAAAAAATTGCAGGAAAACAACAACTCAAGTATTTGCCTTTAAATCATGTGGTTGTTTCAGGACCTTTCTAGCAATGGGGCCTAGATTTCATTGGAGAAATCCACCCTGCTTCCAGTGGGCAACACAAATGGATCATGACTGCTACAGATTTCTTTACTAAGTGGATTGAAGCTATCCCCACCAAGAGTGCTTCCCACAAGGTAATCATTGGATTCCTAGAAGACCTCATCACAAGATTTGGCTGCCCAAGTAAGATTGTTACTGATAACGCAGCCTCTTTTAGGGTTGAGTCGTTAGCCCAGTTCTGCGAGCAATTTGGGATCAAGTTGATTCATTCCACCCCATACTATCCCCAGGGAAATGGTTTAGCAGAGTCCTCCAACAAAATCCTGATAAGGATCATCAAAAGACTATTGGAGGAAAACAAAAATGCCTGGAATTCAAGGTTGAAATTTTCTCTATGGGTCGATCGAGTGACCACGAAGTGATCTATAGGCATCTCCCCGTTCCAATTAGTCTATGGAGCAGAGGCTATTTTTCCTTCGCAGCTAGCCATTCCTATAGCAAACTTCCTCCAGGATCATCAAGAGGAGCCTGATGACATGATGAGAAGAATTCATCAGCTGGTGGAAGTCCAGTAGGCCAGAGAGCAGGCAATGAGCAGAATTCAAGACCATCAGCAGAAGATCAAGCAGGCTTTTGATAAGAAGGCCAAGAAGGACGAGTTCCAGATAGGAGACTTGGTACTAAAATGGGATACTCCTAAGCAAGACAAGGGAAAGCATGGCAAATTCGAGGCCCTGTGGATCGAGCCCTTCAAAATCTTCGAAACACTTTCGAATAATACCTACAGGTTACGGGATTTGAAAGATCAAGAAGCTTTCAATGGCCCTGTGAATGGGCATTTCCTAAAAATATTTTTCTCTTGAGCCGCACATGGCTCTTCCACGGTTGTAAATATTGTTTTCTTTATGTCTTTAAGTTTTAAATAAATGACTCCATAGCCCAACAGCAAGGCACTGAAGCAGCAAAGGAGTTCTCGGCAGCCCGCAGGGAGCGTGTTGTCCCCCATGAAGCCTAATGTTAGCACATAATCATGATTGGGGGTACTCTCCTAAAGAAGAATCCTTTGGGAAAAGAAGGAAACTCCAAAAACCCACTTTCCCAAAGTTTAGAGGGAGGGCGCATCATTTTAATGAACGGGCAGTTTTGGGTGATCACGATCTGCCCGCTTGAATTGACAGCTCTCATGAAATTACGCACCCCCCTTGCTATTCTACCTTTAGCAGAAGGGGGGGGGGGGTCCGAAATCGGGTGCGCACCTCTCTGACGGCCCAGATATAAGCACCTAAATCTACAGCTCACATACGATTTCGAACCCACCCCCCTAGACATTCTTCCTTTAACGAGGGGGGGGGGGTCTAGAATCAGGCGCGCACCTTTCTGACGGTTGATATTGAGGCGCCCAGATCAGCGTCTCTCAAGCCTTTCCAAACCCTCTTGCCATTCTTATTTTAATGATAAGGGGGGAAGGGGGGGTCCAGAAAGATGTGGTGCCCCCGCCTGGCATGTCACCTTTTTCACAGCTCTCCCATCTCAGGACCCACGTATCCTGCCAAGTCCACCCACATGGCCCCCCCTTTCAACTCATCTTCCTCTCACTGTCTGCCATGTGTCCCTTTCTCCTAGTCATCTCCACCTCAACACCTTCCACCATTTGTTGTCTCCTATCTCTATATCACTTCCACATAAACACGCCTTTCCCCCGCCTCACCTTCACAGTACTGGCACCTTCAACCTCCTCGTAAAGCATGTCACATCTTCCACCTCTCATCCCTTGGACTGTTCAGTTGATCCAGGTGGCACCTTGAGAAGACCTACACGTCCCCTAAGGCAGAATTGACCAGGACCTTTCCTAATCCCAAGAAGGCAGTTATTGCAGTTGTTGGAGATGGTTAAACATCGTCTCCACCATTAATGGAAAGTCTGGCAAGGGACTGAAGCACATCGATCCATCTGCAGGACAGTCAAGAGTCTGATTGCAATCGTCTGGAGTCTGCATGTGCAGACTATCAAAAAACATGCAGACGTAATGCTTTTATTGCAATATCTTGTTTTCGTTGCTAGGGTTTTTGTATGGAGTATATTTGGGCATTTTCGCCATTTTTGTAATCTATCAATGGTTGAGCAAGGCTCCCAGTTGGAAACTTTAACAAAGAACCGGTTATTCTGGTTATGCATGGACTCCTGAGACTTCTTGCCTTATGAATGTTAGTTTCTTTCATATCTTTGTTTACACTATGTTAGAACAACTCAAAATTGGAGGATCCAGTCGAGTTGTAACTATTATAGGATGATGTAGGTTGGATCACTGTAACAGTTGCATTTTCTGTAATTGGTCCTTGTGATTTTCTTAGTGCTGAATGACTTGGAATTGGAGGATCCAGTCAAGTCACTCCTTCAGTTCCTCGAAGCTCTGAACCAAGAGGATCTTGCATTCGGAGTTTTTCTTCTGCAAACTGTTGAAAGGCATGTTGCCTGAGGTAGTTTTTCTCACTCCTCTCACCAAGTCTTCCACCTGCTCATCTTTTAATCAACTCACTGACTGAAGTTAGCTCAATACATCCTTTGTTCTTTACATACCAGACCTAGTCCCTAAGTTAGATCGATATCTTCCTGAGTCTCTACCCATTAGATCACCCATTAAAACTATCGTGACATAAAACTAATGGGCATTGGGCTATGCTCCTGTAAGCAATCCAGGAGTGACTTCTAACGCTAACACTCTTCACGATCTGACGGTTCTCGGGACTTTCACTAATTCTCCATGGAGAATTCCGACCATCCAATTCCTCCTTGAGGACTCCTACAAAATGAAAAAAGTATTCCTTCACGGAACTTGTCCACCTGCAAGAAGAATTTTGCTACGCCTTCTTCCAACACTTCAAGGCACTAGCCCTCTTGAGATTTTCTTCGACAACTTCGAAGACTCTATCCCTCCTGAGCTTGTTTGGAAAATCCTCAAGTCCTTTGGGGATGGTTCCTGCACGCACTCCTTATGGTACTTCTTCAAATACTCTCTAGTACTTGAACCTCTTCGACTCTGCACCACTCTGCGGCAGCAGTCTTTCAAAAATCTCACTCAGGTTGTAAACTTTGAGACTTTGCTCATCTTGCACACACCTTGCACGGTTTCTGTGCTTAACTTGCACTTCTATGAGAATGAGAACAATGTTATCCCTCCTGAGCTTTCAGAGATGAACTTTGACTTCTGTCAGTGCACACCTTGCAGAAAATTTCACTGCACTCCTTGCAGGAAAACTCTTGCTCAGACAGAGAAACAATTGGAACTCATTCCTTACTCTCCCTCTCTTCATATTTCAGACATTCAACAAGAAATCATACATACATAGCATAAACAGCAAATGCATGACAGAAAGAGTAAAACAACACTAAGCATAACATTCAACAAGCATACACAGAGAATATCACAACACCATGAGTTTGAATCAAAGGTTCATGTATTAATTCAGAACTTTTGTACATGGGTGTTTTCAACACAGCTCTCTACTCTCTCTTGCAATAGTTGAATGTTATTCTCCTTATCATAGTAATAATTGTTACAACCACACAATGAGGGTGTCTATATCCTGTTTCCCTCCTACTCTCTAAACTTTCAAATCTAAGAATTTAAAGCTACCTACTTGCATTTACTAGCATAAATGCCTCTCCCTACTACAGATGTGAGTGAATCACTCAAGATCTATTTACAATCTACAAGTGCGCCTCCACTTAATTATTTCATTTAATATCCGCACATTTATTTCAAAACATTTCAAAACACTTTTGAAAACGTGTTGAAATGCGTTGGCGCTCGTCCCAGCTGTCTTCCACCTCCGCGCGTGCTTGCTACTCGCGATGCTCCTGCATCATTTTTGTGGTTGTTGATCTCTTTTATAATATGGCAATTGTGCTCACCTGTAAGAAGAGCATCACAGCAGAGGCCACTACCAATATCTTTTTTGAACGAGTCTTGGTACATTTTGGAATCCCACAAACCATTGTCTCAAATCGGTATAGTTGATTTCTTAGAACACTATGGTCGAGCCTCTGGTCACTTTTGGACACCAAGCTCAACAAATCCATGACCTTCCACCCCCAGACAAATGGCCAAACTGAAGGCGTAAATAGAATGATTGTTTATATCATACACATGTATAATTCCAAGCACCCTTGCACATTGGATGAGATTATTCCCTATTTCCATCATAGCCACAACCAATCCTTTCATATCTCAACTAGCCACAGCCCCTTTCAGGTGCGATTTGGATTCCAACCATTGGGTCCCATATATGTTTCACTACCCCTTTCTGTCACCTCGACCGACTCATCTCCTACTCCAACTGAAGCTGACAAAGACACCCGATTCATTGAGCAGATCCAACACATCCATCAACAGGTTCAGGATATCCTACAGAAGTCCAATGAAAAGTACAAGCAACGCCATTATCAACAACAAGTTCCACATAAGTTTCAGGTTGGAGACAAAGTTTGGTTTCATTTTCATAAAGAACGCCTTACCAAACCCCATCGGAATCTTCTCCCACTCCGCTATGGGTCGTACACCATCAACAAGGCTGTGGGTGATAATGCTTTTGAGCTCAGCATTCCTCCTTTCCTTGGCCTCCACCTAGTGTTCAACATGGATCTCCTTTGACCTTATTTCCCACCATTATTGGACACCTCTGAGATAGCAGAAAAGATAACACCAACAGAGCTCAACCCCGAATACATACAACAGGAATCCAGTGATCAGATTGTGGAAAAATAGGTCAAGGAAACTCACCAGCAAAGGATCCAACTTTATCGAGTTGTCAAAGTAGGGCAGCTCCTGCACCAATGTTATGGGACTTATCTGTAAATGAGGACATAAACAGATCTCCCTATATCCACCTAGATATAGAACAAAACAGAATAGAACATGATGCTTTCCCTAAGCTCTAATCATTGAGTTTACTATATAGCAAGAGATGGGAAACATACCATTTAAATATCGCTTCCTCTTGTCGTTGTCATCCTAGATCCACTCCAGTGCTCCTATGATATTGAATTTGTGAGGGAACACAAGTCAACCAAAGTGAAAGAAATAATATATTTAATGAGAACCTATGTATGTGATCAAGGAATCATACAATAAAATGAGATAATATTTATGGGAAAGAAACATATCGTTGTATTATATAATAATGAAAGTGGAGATTACAACCAAAGCCTTGATGTTGCAAGGTCCCCTTCCAATGAACCTTTTCTCCAACACACACTTTCTCCAATCTTGAATGAAGAATATCCACAATGACTTGATGAACTGAAATGAGGTTCTCAAGAATGATCCAATGCAGAACTCTCCATGCAATCTTAGCTTATTCAACCTTCATTAACCTTAAAATCAACCTTATCCTTTTCCATGAGAAATCCCTATTTATATAGGGGAAAGGGAGATGGTTAAAGAGATTGGGATGATCCCACCAAATCAGAGAAGCGAGTAGGATCCCAACAATACGGATGCCACCTCACCTTCTAGAAGATCCCCTTCTATAAATTTCGTGAAATTTAACCTTTTCTCAGTCTTTTGACATAGTTGCACCCTAGATTTAAGGCAGCTTGCAGAGACGTCGCAATTGAGATTTAGGGCATAGAGATATGACTAGGCATTGTCACACCCTTCTTATGGTGCAGCCTGCGATGACCCTCCTTGACAAGTTTTTTGATAAGAGAAATTCAATCACTTTCCTCCTGAAGAAAGGCTCTTTTTGGGAACATGAATACATGTTTGTCAATGGATCACTTGGGTGACCAACATAATGTGTAACAGAATGCCCCCCAAAGTATGAGACTGGAACTCGTGACGGATGAAATATTTTGTAGAATGTGTGTGTCAGAAACTAAGAGCACATCAGTCGGGAACCTGCAAATAGTCAAGAATCAACATAATAATATGCCATTGTCCGAGGTAGGCATTCCCATACTCAGATTAAAAAAATTCAAATGTGTCATGGCCACTAAATATACATCATGGATCCATGTCAATGTGAAACCGGCATAGCCATCCAGAATACACTGTGGATATATGCGCTAAAATGAATCAAATCCAGACATAGCCATGAAACATACAAAGTGGATCTATGTGCCAATACAAATCATGAATACTCCATAGCAACTTGGACCAGAATGGTATGATCCAGGGTCTTCATTTATGTCATCCCTAAGTATGAATCTAACCATGTGATTACAGGTGTCGAAGTCAAACATGGTAGAAACCACTTGATTACCGGTCAATGATGAGAATCGTTAACAAGTGTGAGGGAAATCACCATTGATTTCAATGAATTCCAAGGTACCCCAGTACAATCCAATGAGTGTGAATAAAGGATTTGAAGTCAAACACTCAAGGGAATCCTCCAATCAAGGGCCAATTATGTGAACCCACTGTTGAAAATGAAGAAACTTACCATTGAGGCATGCAGGATCTAAGGCACTGAATGATTTCTAATTCTTGTTCCTGGATAATGAGTTGAAGTCGATAGGAAAAGAATCATCACAGGAGGGCCTTGATATATCCCCCATCAATGACATGAAATAAGTAACAGATTTGAGATAGATCAGAGTATGAAATTATTTGAAACTGACACAGGGAAGGCCGACGTGGTAGAAAATTTATAACTGCAGATGGTCGACTCGATAGGATCCTTATTAAGGTTGTTATTCTCTTGAACATATCAATGAAATGACAATGGTCTTGGTAGCATTGACTCAAGGAGGACCCAACATATGGACATGTGGATGGTCAAATGAGAGACGAATGGATTTCCCAACCCGGATACAATGATGAAGGGGGGTGTCATGTTCAACGGCTATTATTGCCACTAACACGGATACAAAGACACATTTCTTTCCCAAATTTTCCCCCACCATTTTTGGTGAGTACCTCTTTATTTTTACGCAATCTTAAGGAGGATAACATATGATTGTTGATGTAAGATCATCCTTCGGACGATTCCCTCGGAGTACATTTAACAAACCCTAAGAAGGAGTGGTTCGGTCCCATATGGGTCTTTCAATGTTTGTTTAACGAGTCCAAAGAGAGTAAACTCGAGGGTTTTTCATGTTTAGAGAGTTTGAAAAACACTTAAAAAGGACTCCACAAGTTCTTTTTTTGTAAGTTGATCTAATGAGACTAAAAAAGTGATAACCTACCTCTCATCAAATGTTTTCTTCAAACACTTTTACGAGCATGAAAAGAACAAGGTCACTCGGCAATCTTTTCATTTTTACAGAGCGTGAAAAGAGCTTAAAGGATACTCCATGGGTTTCATTTTTTGTGTTACCATTACGAGTACGAAATAACGACAAAAGTATACTCAATTACATTCTCATTGATTTACGAGCATGATAAGAAACAAAACCTAAGCTAGAGTTTTTCCTGAAAAACTCTAAAAGGATCTATACTTGCGACAAATGTATAAAATCAAACCAAAAGATGTATCCTTGTTAATATTTCACTCCTAGGTTTTTCATCTGCAAAAAACCAAATACTTGCAATGTCGTTTAGAAATTTAGGGTTTAGATGGAATATATATATAAAATAATATAAAAATGAAAAATTAATAAAAATGGGAAAAAACTTATTTTTACTATTTCATTATTACTCCACCTAAACTGTGTCCCAAAAAACCCCATTTTTCCTCAAGTTTCCACTGTGGATTGTGGGAGGCACGGTTGATCATTTGACGAACGGTCTCCGTTGAACAGGTAATTTTCATCTCTGTCAACATTTCATGGATCAATTTTTGTTTTTCATTGGTTAGAAATGACTTTTTGGGTTGAGTTTTCAATGGTACTTGCCCGTGAAGGTCATCGCAGGAACCCTATATCATGCCCTGAGACGACCCAAGGTCGTTGCAGTCGACCTTTATGCTAGCCTGCGATGACTTCGCATTATACATATGGCCTATCCTGTGACATGCGTAAATCAAAAAGTGTTTTTAGATGTATTTTCCAATAAAAAGTTTCCAAGGAAGAGATGAAGATGTTAATCCCTCTTTTATGTTCCATTGCAGGTTTTCTACAGTAAGAATGTTAGAATGGTGAGAGAGAGAGCATGAGGCGGAAGATTTATTTGTCGGGAACGACCCAAGAATGATAAATTCCATCTGCCAGTGTGGATTGCTAAAATATTTCAAGATCCAAGGCATGAGGGCCCAGTTCAGGTTACTAGAATACTTGGTTCACATGTGGGATGTGAACCAATAGGCATTCCATGTGGGGGAACACATTCTAATGATAGATATCGAGGATATCTATTTTTTGACCAGTTTGTCTCACTCTAGGGCCCGAGTTACACTGAAAGGTAGCAGGGGAGGTGGCGAGCCCATGAGTCACTATATTAGTGAGAATTGCATACCTGGTCCTCAGAAACATAGCGGAAAATTCGTAATCATAGATGTTTGTGAATTTCCTCTACGGACGGTTCTCTACACTATCACGTGCATGGAAAGGATCGCAGGTCCCCATATAGCTCTTCAGAGCTACTTCCAGTATGTGCTGGAATGCATGGAACCCTAATTTTTCAACTGGTGTGATGGGTTTCTTAGAAGCATGAAAAAACAATTAACCAAGTGCAGGAATGGTGACCTAAAATAATTCAGATACAGTTCCATTTTGGTGTCCTTCTTCCTAGAGAGGGTCCCATCTTTACGCTTTCAGGTAGAGTGGGTTATACCTACTCCATAGGATCCAAGAATGAAGAGGTGGGTTGACCTCATGGAACAGCATGTGACTGGTCCTATCGTCAAATATAATGATGTTTTCTTTGACTGGTTGAGGACCCATATGCTTATGGTATATGACTATGTCTATGTCGGTGTAGACTTTTGAGGTGACCCAGACTTGGTTCTTCCTGAGGGATACCAATGGGGGGACATAGATAAGAAGTGCATTTTGTTTTTATAATGTTTTTGTGATTTTTAATATAAAATGTTTTTATGTGTTATTTATCCTATGAATGATCAAATGTTCTTTCTATGATGCAAACGTGGGACCTTACCGACCCCGGGTTCATCCCCCATCCAAAGGAAAGGGGAGAGAGTTGACGTAGAAGGAGTAGTTGTTGTTGACTATGAGATTTTGGAAAAGAATCTAGAGGGGCTTACGATGAACATCCTGAATGCCTCCATCGATGATATCCTAAGGCATTATCAGTGCCATACAATGGGTGTGTATGCTTCCATCGGTCGACTTCTCTGCAAGTTAGCACAGGCAGTCGCATGTTATAGCAAGCAACATCCTTGATGCTCTTTTTGTATATGAATCCAAGTGCTTCACATTTTTGATATTTTGGTCTTCGGACAAAAACATTTTTTGTAACACTTTTATCGTTATATATATATGAGGCTTCTACCGGCTTACTTGTTGTATATAAAAAGTGTGATCGGATTTTACAAATTTCTCAAATGTCTGTCTAACACATAATTAGATAAAGCATTTGTAAATGTATTTAGACATCTAGGAATCTGTTGATATTCAATGTAATCAAAATGACGTTCCAAGAGGTGAATTTGTAAATATACCCTTAATAATGTAGGACTTCAAATGGAGTAAAAATTACTCAACTGTAGGAATACTAACTGTGAATCGAGTCGTACAATAAGATGACAGATTCCAAGTGACACAGCATTGGTCAATAATTCAATGACTGCACTGTATTTTGCAATATTGTTAGTTTCATGACCAAGGCAAACACCATGTAGACTAATCAATTCATGCATAGGTGCATAGATTTCCCAAGCAACAGATGTTAAGTTCTGAGTGTTGCGACTAGTTCCATCAACGAAGCCAATGTAGGGTAGTGAAGACACCAACATTTGGAAACTAAGTACAACGCAAGGTAAGTAGTTGAAGGCCGAAACCAAACAATGAAAAATCACACAAGAGTATGATACACTAAAAATACAAGCACTCATGCAAAAATGACTTAAACATAATACTTATTTAAGTAAAGCCCATTTCTGGGTTCACTCAAAGGGATTCCATCATAATCAACTAGCTCATAAGCTCCCTTCTCCAACACACATTTGACAATGTAAGGACCTCACCACGTGGCCTCGAATTTACCATCCCCTAGAAAATCACAATCATGTTCGTAAAGGAGAACTAGATCACCTTCAGAAAAAACATGTGGCTTGACATGCTTCTCGTATTGGGATTTAACACGTTTCTTCTGAGTTTCAATAACTAGGGCAACATCACGACGGGTTCGTCTAGTTGCATCAAATATAAAATACGTTCTTCTTCGGCAGAGGTATTGGGAAGAAGTTCAACGGCTAGTTTCAGAGAAGCTATTTCACATTCAATCAGCAAGATAGCCTCGATACCATAAACTAGTTGGAAATGTGTAAATCTTGTGGAAGACTTAACGGATGTTGTGTAGGCCCATAATGCTAAGAACAACATCGTGTGCCAGCTTGTCTTATGAATTCCTATCATCCATCAAAGAATAGTACTGAGGACTTTATTGATTTCTTCAACTTGGCCATTGGCCTGTGGGTAATGGCGGGTTGAGTTTTCATGGTGAAGACCCAACTTTTCAGTAAGTTTGAACATCATAAAATTCTGAAAATGACTACCATGATCAGTAACGATAGCTTGAGGGATACCAAATTGAGTAATGATGTGATTGATAATGAACAATGTTGTAGTTTTCTCGTTGTTATCAAATGTAGGCATCGCCTCGGCCCATTTAGTGAAATAATCCACAACTACAATGATGTATCCATGCCCCTCGATCGAGTGAGGGTTACATGTCATGAAGTCAATTCCCCATTTGGTGAATGGACCAACGAAAACTACAGGATTTAAGGGAGCGGGATGGGATCTTATTTTGTTATTATAAGTTTGGCAAGCATGGAATTTCTGAACAACAATGATGTGGTCCTTGAACAAAGAAGGCCAGAAATATCCTGCTTGTAAAATATTTTGGGCAGTGGCATACCCAGACATATGACCGCCACATGCTCCGGAGTGGACAACCATTCAAATATTTCTCAGCTTCATCATAAGTGAGACATCGTCGGAAAATGGATTCAATATTGTGGCGATAAAGGGTACCATCGAGAATGATGTAGTGTCGATCTTGATAGCGTATACGATGACAATCTGTACTAGATAGGTCAAGTCAGAAATTTTGAGTCTGGAGATAGAAAATAATATCTTTGTACCATACGTCATCAGAAATGATCAGAAAAATGGATTCGTCGGGAAAGGAATCCTCTGCCACATTTTCTGTCTTAGTGGAGGGAAGTTCACATATCAGTTCAATGAAAACCAAGGATTTGTTTGACTTAGCGCGTTCTAATTCCAAGTCAAACTCCTAGAGAATCACTATCCATTTGGATTACTTGACCCCTAGAAATTGTTGGGTAAAGATGTGTTGCATAGGATTGCAATCGGAAATAACAGTGGTTCGGTGTAACAAGATATAATGACGAAAACGTTGGACAAATTGAAAAGCCACCAACGCCAGTTTTTCCACATGTAAGTATTTGGTCTTGATAATCATGAGACTTTGACTCAAATAGTATATCACATGTTTGTCATGTGAATCATCCTCTTGGACTAAGACCATGGAAATGGTAGAGTCTGAAGCAGCTAAGTAGAAGAAATAATCTTGTCTATAGTCAGGGGGCAACAGTAATGGAATATGGGTTAAGACAAGTTTCAAAGCTTCAAAGGCTTTGGTTTCAGTGTCGTCCCATACAAACTCATAACCTTTCTTGAGTAGTTGAGTGAATC
>ML788413.1:0-76313 GCA_009831015.1 Picea engelmannii
AGACCAAAATCTTTCCACCAATCTGCAAGCCAACTTGGAGGTCTTCCTGCTGTGGCAGTGTTAACATTTCCAAATTTGACAAGTGTCAAGAAGTCTTCTTGCTGTATGAAATCCCACCACAACGTTTTGTAATGAGAATAATCATAGTCACTACCAGGGAAGTATAGGGCTTGATTTCTTTCTGGCCAATGGCATAGTAATCTAAGTCCTAGGTCTTTGGAGGCAAAAGTATTGTTGGTTAAAACCTTGGTTATTCCTGATATCCCAAATGAGATCTATGTCATGAAAAATACTGGAGAGAGCATCTTGTGCTTCAACAACCTTTTGTGAACCTCTTGAAATGACAGGAATCAGGACATTAGAACTTTGTCTGTTGCGTACTTCTGGGACCAGTCTTGGACAATGGAATTGGTTTATGGGAGATAGCAATTTCGTACTTCTTAATTCCCAATGAGGTTTCCATTTTGATGAGTATTGTTCCCAACTCAATGTATCTGGAATAGTTGTTAAGACTTCAGATCCATTTCTCAATTAGACAGAGATAATCATAGAGACCTGTTGGAGGTGTTCTCTACTTAAAAAGTCCGGGATACAATTTGTGGTGCCTTTAATATGTTCTATGGAAAAATCAGAATTGCTAAACAGGGCTTGCGACCTAGCAAATTTGGCATCACTGGGAGTTCTTATTTCTTTGTTAAGAACTTTATTCATAGCTGCAACATCAGTTCTTTGTAGAAATTTCTAATATATAAGAAATATTTCAAATTTATGAATAGCATTTAGAGTTGCTTTTATTTCTTTGTCTAGGGTAGAATAATTCTTTTCACTAGCTTGCCAGAGTCCGGAAGAAAACCGAACTATTTCTTCTCTTTTCTTACCTCCTTGTTCTCTGACTTGTTTAAGGATGGCTCCCCAACCAAGATTGCTGGCATCTGTTTCAACAATTTTAGGAAGATCATTGTCAAAGATATAAAGCAATGGGAGTGTCTTTGCTTTGGACATAATATTTCTGACAACTTGTGAATGTGCTTCTGTCCATGGCGTTGGATCTTTCCTTAACCTGTCATTCAATAATTTACAATCCTGAGCACATCCTTTATAAAAATGACTAATATAATTTAAGCTTCCAAGAAATCTTTGGAGTTGGACTTTGTCAGTAATTTTATCTGGAAACTTATCAGCAAATTCAACGGCATGGGTTTGCAAGGTTAATTCACCATTCCGAATGATATGGCCAAGATACTTGACTTCAGTTCTGAAAAGTTCAAGTTTTTTCTTTGAGAAAACCAATCCTGCTTCTTTGACAACTTGTATGAATTTCTTAAGATGTTTGAAATGTTGTTCAATAGAGGAAGAAAATGCAAGTATGTCGTCAATATAAACAATAAGCCAATCAAAATAAGGTTTCAGAGTGTCATCCATGACTCTTTGGAATTTTGTTGGGGCATTTTTCAAACCAAAGGGCATGACATTCCATTCATAATGTCCTGCCGGAACACTGAAAGTTGTTTTAAATTTGTCTTCTTCTTTTACTGCTACTTGCTAGAATCCTGATTTCAGGTCAAATTTAGAAAAAATCTTTGCTCCAACAATCCTTGTTACCAAACTTGTTTTGTTTGGAATAGGATAGGTATCATCAGCCAATACTTTATTTAGTGGTTTATAATTTACCACTAATCTAGGGATTCCTCTTAGTTGTTCAGAATGTTTATTAACATAGAATCCATAGCAATTCCATGGACTAATGGATTCTTTGATAAGTCCTTTATGAAGTAAGCTTTTGATTGCTTATGAACATAGCCTTTGGTATTCAACATTCATTGGGATAGCTCTGCTTTTGAAAGGTTTTCCTTCATAAGCATCTTTATATGGAATTGTGACTTCATGTTTTTTCTTATGCCAGAAAGAAGTTGGATTTTCTGAGCATATTTGATCTTCAAATTCTTGCTTCAGATTTAGAATCTTTTGTTGTATTTGAATTTGGTTAATCTGATCAATAATCCTTAACTCAGACTGCTTATTTTTCAATTCTTCTATCTTGAGTGTCTTACTCTGGACTATGTAAACCAAAGAAGAAATCATAGGAAAAGATACAAAAGGACGTTTAACAAAGATTTTTGATCCTTTTGTTGGTGAAGGAATGTTGATAAAGTAACCAGAGGTTCCATTTGACAATTTTGTAGAACCATGAGGTTCAACGGCAGCAAAAAAGGGAGTTCTGAGAATACAGGCTACCAGAATGTTTGTAAGCAGAAATTTCAAAGATAAGCAATGATGTTTGAAACATAGAACTGCCTCTGGGACTTCATAGGAGATCTGTGTTGGCACATTTCCTAATCCAATAGCACTCATTTGTGTTTTATGCCAAAATTGGATAGGAATGATATCTTTATTCAAAAGATTGAGGTCAGATCCTATGTCTAACAAAGTCTTCAGTTTGAATAATTTCCCTTTGATCTTGACATCTAAGAGGACATGGAACTTTTGATGATGAATGGGGAGAATTCTCTCGCCCTTGTTTTCATGTCTTGTATCCTAACCTTCTTTCTTTGTTTGTGCCTTGATTTCTTTCTTAAGATTTCCAATTTATCTTCCTAAATCGGAGATGGAAATAGTCTGTACAGGGAAAGAAATCAAAGTGGTTGGGAGAGGGTGCAAAGCAGGTTTACAAGAATACTTTAGGGCCGTTGACCTTTTGTGAAAGGTAGCAAGAATTTTTTGTTGGGTTTTCCATTCATAAAATGAAATCCAAACATTGTTCTTGGTCATATATTCTTGCCAATTTGTTGATAAGGCCAATTTTTCTTTGTCTGAGATAGATTTGGAGAATCTTTCTGCATCAAGATGGGAAAACAGATCGCAATTCAACATACCTTTCATCCATTCTTCTTTTACCAAATGTTTCTAGCACCCATTCATTAATGAAAAGAACTTTCTTATTTCTGATACCGTTGGTCTTTTGATGTCATTTGGGATATTTTTCGTAGCATATCTTTGAGAGATATTAAGAGGATAAGATTCTGTTATAACAAGAATGTGAGGTTCATGTGGAAAAGGAAAATCAGAACATTGTGGATGGGGACAAGGTTCTTTTGTTGTATAGCTTGTAGGAGGAAGATTTGTCCTAGGATTATGATGTCTATGTTCAAGATGGATTTGTTCATTCTCTGTGTGAGTGGGTAGTGTTGAGAGTGTTACTAATTTAGCACAATCTAAACACTGAACAAAGTAAGGTACTTGTCCTAAGGAGGAAGCAAGGGGTTGGAGCAAAGGATGCAAACATAAGGATGGAGTTGATACAGAAGAAACAGAAGGGTGATCATCTTTGAGGTATGAACATTGAGGAGTAGGGAAAGAGATTATTGTAGAGGAAGAGGATTCTTGGATGTTTGTAGAGGTTATAGATCGTGGTACTGGAAATTGAGGAGTATCAATGATCCAATTTGCGGGAAAGGAGAGATTTTGCCATTTAATAGTCTGTTGTTCCATTTTTTGATTTAGAGGGTCAGTAATAACTAGAGTACTAGATTTAGATGTCTGACTGGGAGCATTCATTACTGCAGGATACAGAGTATTTGTATACCTAAAACATCCTCTGGTTTGGATGGAAATGTTTGTCTTGGTTTGGAACATATCAAATCCAGTGGTACGAATCTAGAGTTTAAGAATATCTGCAAGGTTTTCATCAAAGGTATATATAGAGAAGTTTGGAAAACAATCAAAATATACATGGCCATTGGATAAAGAAGTGGCAATGCCTCCTATTAAGGAATCAAAGAAATTATTATGTGTCATATCTCGGACTATACATAGAACATAAGCATCTATTCCTTTGTGTACTAAAGGATTGATTCCAATACATATGCAGCCAAAATGTAGATAGTTTGTTTTGTGTTTCTTTGCTTCAGCTTGGATTTCTTTAACATTGATCAAATAAATGGTTTGGCTAACATCACTATTTTGTCGTATGTGGCTAACTGAATCTTTAACAATGACTCTGGACACAGCACGAAGGTGAAACATACTTAAGTCATTATAGACTTAGTTTGGGGAGATGGCGGGTAGTTTCCACGCAGCCTGTGGTTGAGACTCAATGGCTTCAATACTTGCATGATTTAGACTATGAACATTGTTGTCTGCAAACATAGATCTTAGACTGCTTGTAGAAGTTCTTCCTGAAGTGATTTCTTCTTCATCATTTTGAATATCTCGAAAAGACACTGATCTATCCATCATGAAAGTAATAACTATTACTGCACAGAAAAGCAAGGTGTTTAATTCTAGTTCTTTGCACCAAAGTGAAAGAATGTCGAATAAGCTCCTGGCCAACTGCTCAGGAAATAACTAGTTAAAACTTGGAAAGTCGCAGAAGTGGAAACCTTGTCTTTCAAAGGCCCGAGACTTCTGATACGGCTTTCAGAAAGTCACAAGAGTGGAAACCTTGTCTTTCAAAGGCCCGAGACTCTTGATATGACTTTCGAGATTAATTCTTATATCAAATAAAACAAATAACAGAGTGAGAAGTATGTTATCATACCCGAGTTGAAAATGTGGTTGGCTCTGATAGACACGGAAGGATTATGTGTTCCCTCTATCTCAATATGTTTATCATGAAACTAGGAAGCACTCAGCAGAGCAAGGGTCGATACCCTTTTGCTGGGATAAATTTGCCCACTTTGTTCTCATATTTTCCCATCCTTCTTTGCCTTTTTGTGTTTTTCTCATTCTTCAGAATGCCTTGCAAATGAGGACGGGTCCACAGAGATAGTGGCTTATTTCCTCGTCTTGGAGGCAGATGTGGACATACAGTGCTTACAGACAGTGAAGACAATCATGAGTTTGATGGCCCCGAGCAACAAATAGAATCACCAAGCCAGAGCTCAAACCCAGCAGATGGATTGCAAGGACTGTCAAAGCAATGAGGAAGATCAACAGGAAGGCTCTTTAGCTACCTTCGTGCCTTCATCCTCGGCCCCTTCTTTTTTCATTTGTATTGGCCCTACTCTCGTGGGAGTAGACTAAGGATCTTTGACTCATCGCGCATATGCCAAGCCCCTCATAACTGATAGCACAAGTCTCACTACCCAGTTCTCATAGCACTAATTGAGTCTCATATTTGAGTTAAGGAGGGACATGATGGAACAACAATACAGGTAGAGGAGATGAAAGTGAAACTAGATATGTTGTCTTGGAAGTCTCCCCATCTCATTCCTTAAATCACCTTACACGATGACACATTTGAAATTTCAACTCAGAAAACAAGACATGGTGACAAGTTTATATATATATGAAAAAAATTTGAAAATTACACATACAAAATGAAATTTAGACATAAAAAATCATATTTTGTTAGAAACTAGAAGATTTACATGATACAAAACTTTAAACATGTAACATAAATGATAAATCATGATTCATTATACATTGTAACATCAATGATGATCAAATGACAATCACTTAACACACAAGAGATTAGAACCATAAGTTACAGCATTATCAATTTTAATAAATCATCAAAATCAAAATGCTCATTGATACTATAGGTGAGAATACCAATGGAAAACACAAAATAACCATAGGGTAGATAGTAGAATTGTAGATGGAATAATATCATACCTTATGAGTGGAGATTGTGAGTAGTCATCCATGTCATAATCATCAAGATTAGCATCACTACCACACATCTCTCCTCCATCCTCCTCCTCCTCTATATAATGCAATATGTGTGTTTGTTGGCATGGAGGATGACCCCTCTAGAGGATCGCCATCATCAAAAGTGATTGGCTCTAGCATTGGTACATTAAGATCCAAGTTGAATAATGTCAATTCAACATTATTGTCCAAACCCATATCTTCACAAAACACATCCCACATCTTTGTCTTTCCATAAATAAGACAGAGGTTGATGTGCACATACACCACTAAGTAACGATGACAAAGAGAAGAGTTCAACAGAAGAGTTCATACCTGAATGAAGGATACATTTTTACTAGGGTCATGACAAAAGAGTTCAAGAGAAGAGTTCATACTTGAGTGAAGGGTACTTTTTTACCAGGGTCATGACAAAAGAGTTCTACAACCAATGCCACCAACATCGAGGTACATAAAAGGCTTGGTGATCTTGATTAAATGCCAGTTCCATACCATCATGATAGAATCTCATACTATCATGATAGAATCCAGTGGAAACATTGCAATCTTCCCAATCTTGAAATCCTCAAAACCGTTAAGTTTGTTGAATTTTGAATGAGACCTAAAATTCTACTTTTTCTATATGAAGTCGAATAAGGTTGGAACCACTCTCAAACATAGTGAAACAATTAATGATAATGTTAAAATTTTTATCTTTCTCCTTTTACTTTAATAATTTAATATTACCATCAATTACTAAAGTGGGTAAAATGGAGGAAGTAGGGACCTCTTTAATAGGGAAAAATAACCATGAATTACACACCAAAACAACTGAAGACTCAAACTTGCATGAAAAAACATGAATCTGTGTCCCTATGCCAAATACAGGACACCAAAGGACAAATGGACGTGTCATAGCTCATCCTGGGATGGCCATCCAAGAAAGAGGACAATGCCCACTTGGACAAGCAGCCACCATGATGCTTAGGCATCTGTTTCTCTGGCCGGTTTCCTTTATTAGCCACCAAAACAACTAGACTACTTATATGTACTATGATTTTAATTAATGAAAGGTACTACTCTCTAGCTTAAAAATAAATAAACAAATAAATTTACATTACATAAAATTCATTCATTTTAAAATTAAAATATAAAAAATAAAATAAAAATAATTATATGATGTAAAATATTTTTCATAAAATTATAAATAATAAATTAAATTAAATCTAAAAAAAATTGTGAATATGTGTTATTCATAACTAGTCATATTCCAATTTGGTAGAAAAGATAATATCAAAGATTTTTTTTTTAAATATCATTATAATTAAAAATTTCTACACAAAACTATTTACTAGGTTTATACTTTGTTTTAAAAAAACAAAATACCTATTTTAAAGAAGATTAAAAAAATAAAATATCTATTTAAAAAACAAGGTTATTATCATTATGGTGTATTTTTAGAAAAATTGTAAATAGAATTGTAATCTTAAAAAAACCAATTGAACTAATTTCCTCCCTTCACTTATAAGATAATTTATATGATTTAGTAACCAAAAATTATGATTTGATAATAAAATTTTGCAATTCCATCATTTAAATTTACAATTTCAAAATCTTATAAAAAAATTGCAAAATTTTTAAAACACAAAAAAAAACATAATTTACTTATTACAAAATAATGCATTCCCATACAATAAAGAAAAAATGAAAACAAAACATTTCATATTAGGGTGGGTGCAAGCTAATGATGGTCTCTCATGAAGTGTTAGTGGCAATGCAAACATGGAAAAAGAACAATCTATTGACAATAGGGATTATTCAAGGTACTTTACAAATAATTTGAATATGGTGTAAAAACATGAAATGTAGGAAATTGAATTATCTTTCCAAATATGTAATTTTTATTTATACAATTTGTGAATAACTATGTGAAAATTAAGTTTTTCCAACATTGGTATGTTATTTTTCAAGCAAAATATATTGTATATGTCTCTGTTAGTGCAAGTGTTGAGTACCTTAACTATGGAATTACCTTAAAATAATTGTATCATTGTAGAAAACCCATTGTTCTAGTGTGGGGCATTTTTTTTATAATTGTAGAGAACTCAACAAACATGTGCGCTAGAGTTGTCATTCCCGCACCAAAAAAAATTGAAATGGAATTAATGCACACATGCTCCTAAGAACGTGCATGCGCTCTAGGAACGTGCATGCACACATTCTTTGAAAGCATGTGCACTCTTATGCCTAAGTTTCCATTTATTTTTCTACCTCTCTTTCTCTCCCTCTCTCTCTCTCTCTCTCTCTCTCTCTCTCTCTCTCTCCTAGATCTACCGAGCCTCAATCTATATCCTACTCCCTCTATCTCGCTCAATGTTGGAATTTTATTTCACGCTTGCCCGCATCCTTCTTAACGTTGGGGACTTTAGACCTAGGTTTCATCCAGAGTTGACCAACAAAAACCCTAGAGCATCGGCACATCAATCCTCAACCAAGGTCAAGGAAGGTCCCACCCGAGATACAGAGGGGATCAAAAACACCAAAAGGTCTTATGTCAGGGATGAAGGATTAAGAAAAGCAAGATCCATCTAGGACGACATTCATACATTCCATATCCGATAACTTGTTGTGCTAATAAGTAAAATAATACACACACATATCCAAATAACACATGATAGACACACAATAGATCATAATTGTCGCATCTTTATTATTTCGTTCGTTCCATAACACACAATATATATTAAGCAGACCATATTAAATAGAAATGGGGCTTCGTATCATCTTTAGATATCTCCTCATAAATACAACACACTACGCAATGCACATCCTCTTAGATCTCAGACATATGACGAACCCATATATATATATATATATATATATATATATATATATATATATATATATATATATATATATATATATATTCAGAAGCATTACAACATCACAAAGGCTCAGAGTGAGCTCAATACACTATGACTGACTGAATATTCTATGCAAGGGTCTCACTCTTTCATCATCTAACCATCTAACTCTATTTCTGATGTCATTGCTTCCTTTTATATCTTTCTCTACTTGGGAGCTCTGTCTCTTTTTGCTCTACTCCACTCGCTCTATTGAAAAAAATGCCTTGCACGCTTCTAGCACCTGCCTGCAGTCCACGTAGCCTTTAGGAATTAGGGAAATCTTTATTGCCTCGCCATCTCACCTTTTTTCATCTCCACGTTCCCTTGTGTTATTGGTATTAATCATTGGAGAACATTTCTCGATGATTCCTTTCTTGATTCTAGCATGCATCTTCTTGATTTTTGGTACAACTATCAAAAACCAAGACCGACGCGTGCTTGGTAGACTTCAACCTTGGTGAAAAATGTCAAAACTCGATTCGGCATGCACTTCTTCTCATTCTTCGCACATTATCTTAGGCACATGCAAAACTCAAAATGAGCGCGCACAAATTTGTTTATGCATGCACTTGAAATGGACCCAAAAATTTGGGTGCCAACAAGCCCCCACGACTATTACTTGGCTTGTCCTCGAGCCAGTTTCTCCATATGATCAAGGTGGAAAGTTTTCGTAAGAGAAAATCATCAGTCTTCAAAACAAGTTATGATTTTGGTCAAACCTGAGTAAGATAAAATCATTGGTATTCAAAAAAAGCTATGGTTTTGGTCGGGCCTGAGTAAGAGAAAATCATTTGTTCGAGCTATAGTTGCAACCTGAACCAGGTCCTAGAATGAGTCATGCAGGCCCCATGGGGAAATATGGAGTTGGAGTGCATGCGGCCAAGTGCTCGACCCAGAACCTTCAGTGGTGTCTATGGAGGTGAATGAGGGATATGTTTAAATCCCACCATCAAACACCAACCACTGAAGAGAAGTTAGGCTCCACCAAGAGAGAGCATCATTCTCTTCTTGTATTTTTGTCGTGGGAGGAACAGACCAAGCTAGTAGCCTCGACCTTTCTACTACTAAAGGGTTGAGGATCCATGGCAATAGGAGATAGTGAGGAACCCAACAACTAATCTGGATTAATTGGATTGCCTTGGGATTTCTTCTACTAGAGGGGGGAATCCATGGCGATAGATGAGAGTAGGGATTCTGGTGAACCAAAGAGTAGGGTCTCTTCCTATCAGAAAAGGTGATGATGCGTGGTGATTGTTCAACCAACTTTGAGCTAAGATAGCCAGTGAACAACCGTGAATATGAAACACAGTTCAGGAAACTGTGTGGCACTGAGTTGATTCTTGCTAGGAAATAAGGGGGAAGGACCTCTACCAAGAAGATGGTGGCATACTAGCAATATTTGTAAAAACTAAAGTGTAATTTGTTGATATGCTCGACCAAACTAGAAAGAACATAGTATGGGCAGTATGCTAAGCCATGCCATGAAGGGGAAGTTGGAAAGAGAGATGAGAAAATTTGATACAACGGGGTGAATAAGGGGAATTACCAACTGAATGATGGAGGAATTCACAGGCAGGGGTGGGTGGTAGTGGGCCATGGAGAATTACTCCATCAAGAGCATAAGGGGGTTTGGTATATAGAGAGTGGGGAATGGAGGAAATGGTAAGTTGGGGTGAAAGAGAGATCATACGGGGTGTTCGGTTGGAGAATAAGTAGAAAGTGGTCGCGAAGCATGATACATGGGGAGATGAATTGTCAGATCCGTTGTATTGGTGATGCTTATCAGGTATTATAATGGAATAACAAATTGTGTACCTTTGGCATGTGAAAAATACCCAAATTGGATTGCTTTCCCTTTTAATGAAATGAATTGCTGAGAAACTCCTCTGAGGCCTACATGAATCTCACAAGTAGAGCTATGACCTTGTACTTATCGTAAATCAACGACCTAAATTGGAAATATGGGAAATCTGCAAAAACTATCAAGTTATTGAGTCCACCTGTGTGACTGATGTGGATTTTGGGTTGTCAAAAAGGTAAATTATGTCGACTATAAGATATTCTATCTATTGTACATAATATTGAATCCTACCATCATTCAGTGCTCCTCTAGTTCCATGAGCTCATCTAACCTGTGATGAAGGGATTGGTTATCTGTCATCTGGGTTACAAGGGCGAGTCGGATGCTATGAACAACAAATTCTAGCGACATGATCACTTATTTTCCATAGAACAATATGAATGATGTGTTCTTTGTCAACCTTTTGCACATTGTTCGATAAGCCCATAATACTGCTAGGATCTATTGATCCTAGTAATCACACTACACATTGCAAAATTTGGTTAAAGCATGCTCTAAAATTTTATTAAAAGCTTCAATCGTACCATTAGCTTGAGGGTGATAGGGATTTCTCTTCTGGTGATGTATCATGAAAACTTGAGTGAGGTTTTAAATGGTCTCATTCAGAAAATGTGACCTGTGGTCGCTCATCAACACACCCTTGGACAAACGAATTTGGTGACGACATTCTAGAAAATGAAGTGTGTCGTTGTTTTTGCTGTACAATTTTTTACTAGTGCGGCTTCGGCCCATCTAGTCAGGTATTCATTCATTGTAATAATGTAGCACACCCCTATGTGACACGCGGGGGGATTGATGGGACCCACAAAATTTATTTCCCATTTTTCGAATGGCTCTAGCACAGTCATATGAAACAAGGGAATCCCATCTTTCTTGCAAGTCTTTCCAATCTGTTGACATATGTCATAGCGTTTGCAGTAGTCCTTGGCATCTGCAAAGAGGGAGGGCCACCAAAGCCCTGCGCATAGAACCTTGCACGCGGTAGCATTGTTAGCATTGTGGCCTCTAGAAATACCTTCATGTGCTTCATACAGGATGGAATTCCATTCATTCTCCCTTGTACATCGACGCAGGATTCCATCTGCCCCCAACTTATACAATTGTTCGGCAATCAATTGATAACTGACACTACGGGTCACCAGTTGATCACGTTACGCCAGGGTATACCATGTGGGATCCTAGCTAGTCATGATAATTTCTGTAATTTCATCCAATTGATCAGGCAAGGTTTTGAACCGGAAGAGTTTCACATCAGGGAGTTCATCATCGAGGCTCTTAGTAGCTTCCCCGGTCTCGATCCATGATAGATGATCGGGTCCAACATTATACTTCCCCGGTTTAACCACAAATTATTAAACTCCCAAAAGAGCAGCAACCAATGGCAGATTTGTCTTCCAAACACCGACTTATTGACCAAATAATTGAGCATGAAGTGGTAAGTGAAGAATTTGAAAGCGGACCGCAGCAAGTAGTGGCGAAATTTTTGTAAGGCATATACCATGGAAAGGCCCTCATGCTTGGTTGTTGTATACTTATTTTCAGCATCGGACAGCTTGCAACTGGAAAAATATGCCAGATGATCAATGTTTCCATCTCCTGGATGCACAAGAACTGTGCCCATTGCAATGGATGAAGAATCTACGTGGACATGAAATAGTTTCGACCAATCAGGAAAAACTAGAATTGGCACCATAACCAATTTTTCTTTTAGGGTATCCAAGGCTTGTTGGAATTATGGTGTCCACTCGTACTTAGTATCTTTGCACAACATATTTTCCAACGGGGCAACAATCTGGGCATAATTCTAAATGAACCATCGGTAATATCCTATATGACCCAATGTGGCATGCATCACCTGGATCGAAGTTGGGGCCACCATATCCAAGATGGAAGCAATCTTAGCTTGATCCACCAACAATCCATCTTTGCACATGACATGGCCCAACAATGTGTTAAATGATGTACATAAAATGCATTTCTTCGCATTCAAGGATATCTATAGTTGGCAGCATCGATCCAGTATCAGTCGAAGATATTACATGTGTTCATTCAACAAACTCAACATTGTCCAATCGTCCAAGTAAAATTCAAGAAACTTGTGGATGAATTCCTTGAAGGTTGTGACCACTATCTAGGAAAACACTGCAAGGGCATTCTTCAAGCCAAAGGGCATTATTGTGTAAGCAAAGGACCCCCATTTTTCTGCAAAGGTAGTTTTATCCTAGTCCTCCTCTACGATCTAAACCTAATGATACCTTGAGAATCCATTTGTGAAAGAGTAGGCTTCCCGACCACCAACATTTTCTAGCACCTCATCTGTGAAGGGTGTCGGGAAAGGGCCTTGGATGCATGTTGTGTTGAGACTCCTCATATATACATAGATTTGAATATCCCCAGTAGTCTTGGGTTGCAAAACCATAGGACTAATCCAATCCAAATCCTCTATATGGACAATGATCCCCACATCCAACATCTAATCCAATTCTTTGCACACATTTTCCTTATATTTGGGATTTAATCGATAAGGCCTTCTCTTGATCAGTTTGGCATCTGGTTTAAGTTGAATCTTCATTGCTCCCAACAATCCTGCAATGCCTTTCATTTTAGAAAAGATTCGGGGAAACAAGTCCTCATATTCCTTTAGGAGGTCAAAAACTTGAGTAATTGTCTCCTTATCCCAATAATCTCTAATGATGACCGTGTTGGGTGCTTCTTAAATGCCAATATTGTGTTTCTCATTTTTTGTCAATCCATTATAGTCTGGTGCATCCATCTCTGTCACCTTACCCTTTAGTGTGTGCTCTCCTTTGGATTCTTTGATTTGGATGTCATGTGGTTCATATTCATCAACATTATCAATACCAATCTTACAACAATGTACTTCCACTAGAAAATAAAATATTTAATCTGGTAGAGCACCTCCCTTTGAGTTGAATCTTCGGTTGTGAAGATGAATTTTAAACAAAATTGGGAACTCACATGGGTCCACTCGACTCTGTGCCTCTTGAGCTCCTCCTAAATGTACCAGCTTCTAGAGACTATGTCCATAGTGTGGATAAATCAATGGACCCATTAGGCTTGAGGGATATTCTTAGATGTTCAGTGTTGTTCACAAAAATAAATGTTTTCCTGAGGATCCTCAGTTCCCTTGTATCAATTGCCTAGTTCGAAATCAGTGATGGGATGGAACCGATCCTTTATCAACTCAGCTACATGTTACTAACTATGAATATTTGGGTGATGCATCACTCGCAACCATGCAGGTGTCCCTCGAACGACTGCATCCATGGCCTAAAGCCTCTGCTCCACAGGGACGATTTTCTCCATCTGTATGAGGAATGTCTCTATCGGCCCTATCCCATCAAATCATGAGGCACTTCATATCTCAGATCTGATCCAATGCAATGCTTTCGTTATCCTCATGCATATGTGAGTGGAAAATTTATAGAGATTGTTTTTCCACCTATCCATGGCATCCTCAAAATCTATGTCATAAGACTTTAGACTTCTACAATTTAATTCTCCATCTGTGGTGGAGTTGATGCAATCCTCCCTATGCCCAATGATATTAGATATATTTTCAATGACTGAGCTTTGAGCATCCTCATCCATTGACTCATTGTATCGATATCCTTCATATGGATCCAAAGGTGTGATCAAGTGCAGGGTATCTATTTCAAATGATATCTACCTCTTCTTTAAATTTAGCATTGCATTATTGCCAATGCCAAGTAATTCAAGATATAGATCAGATTCATCCATAATTTCTATTACCTCAAAGTCAACCTTTGTTTTGACTTCTTCTATATTCACTTCCATTTGCTCTAGTCAACCTATTGGGTAGATATTATATTGATTTTCCAACCGCAATTGGATGGGAGACCAGACCTATTTGAGTTTACCCATCACCTCCCAAGATATCTTCGGTAAAATATTCACGTCGGAACCCATATCCAACATGATTCCATCCATGTCATAGCCACCCGATTATCATCTTAAACTCTCGGCCAATGCGCTTTTGCTTGCTGACCTAGCATACATATATTTCTAGTAAATGAGTTGATATGGTTGTCTCCACTCCTTATTCCCTCATGCAAGTAGCTAACATTTGTGTCAACTTACTTGCATCCTTTGGATTATTCAGCAACCGCAAACAATAATGCAAGAAATAACTTACTTGGTCTTCAGGATCTTCATTGCAACCTAAGTCATGCAAGGATTTCGTGCATGTTTCAATTCCTTCAAGCATTGTTCTTCATGTGATTTTTAATCAACGCATCGTGTCTCATTCTATTTGTGAGCTTATTCTAATGCTTGTTGTGTCACGTGTTGTATTTCTTCATGCATGTGAGCTTCCTCCAAAGATCATTGTGTTGCGCACTGTAATTTATCATGGGCGCGAGCCTCTTCCAATGACATCTGAAGCATTTGGCTACAGTGATGCAGAAATTGCAATAGGAGAAGTTGTTGATAAATATGAAGAAATCCTCATTCATGAAGACAGAGCTCATTTATTTGGGATTTGTTATTTCGGCAAATGAGTTGAGGATGGACCCAGATAAGGTGGAGGTAATCAAGAATTGGCCATTACCGAAGAACATATTTGAGGTGAGAAGTTTTCACGGATTGGCTAGTTTCTACCAGAAGTTCATTAGGAATTTTAGTGGAACCAGCGCAGCGATGATGGATACAGTGAAGAAAAGACATAAATCTTTTCACTGGACAGAAGAGGCTGAGAAGAGTTTCAATCTATTGAAATGGAAAATCACGGAACAACCTGTTCTGGTGTTGCCGGATTTCCAAAAGATATTTCAGGTGAAATGCGATGCAAGTGGATTTGCAATAGGGGCAGTCTTGAGTCAGGAAGACAGGCCAATAGAATACTTCAGAAAGAAGATGAATGAGGCGAAATTGAAGTACTCCACATATGATAAGGAGTTTTATGCTATCATCCAGGCATTGAGAAAATGGAGGCATTACTTGATACCCAAATAATTTGTCTTGTACAATGATAATCATGCACTGCAATTTGTGACTCAACAGGAGAAGTTGAATCAGAAACATGTCAAATGGGTTGAGTATATGCAGAATTTCACTTTTGTGATAAAACATATTTCTGGTACTGCTAACAAAGTTGATGATTCTTTGAGCAGAAAGTGTTTGCTGTTGCAGGAGTTTCGAGTCAAAACATTGGGTTTTGATGATATCAGGGACATGTACGCAGATGATCAGGATTTTAAGGAGGCATATGAAGCAGCCAAGAATCCAGTCCTTAGGGATAGAAGCCAGTGGGCCAAATACATGATCCAAGAAGGATTGTTGTTTAAAGGCAATCAATTGTGTATTCCAAATTGTTCCATGAGGGAGAATCTGCTGAAGGAGAAACACAACGGAGGATTGGCCGGACATTTCGGTCATGACAAAACATTTTCAAATTTGAGCGAATCATACTTTTGGCCAGGGATGCGATCAGAGTTCAAGAGATTTGTGGACAGATATATGATTTGCCAGCATTCGAAGGGGAGGAAGTAGAATGCGGGTTTTTATTAACCATTTCCCATACCAGAGAGGTCGTGGGATGAAATTAGCATGGATTTTGTGTTGGGGTTGCCAAGGACACAAAGAGGATTTGATTCAATCTTTGTGGTGGTGGATAGATATTCCAAGATGGCACATTTTATCCCATATCAGAAAATCAGTGACGCGACTCACATCGTGAACCTGTTTTTCAAAGAAGTCATTTGACTTCACGACTTACCAAGGAGTATTGTTTCGGATCGAGATACGAAGTTCATAGGGCATTTCTGGAGGACCTTATGGAAGAAGTTGGGAACTAACTTGTTGTTTAGTTCAGCATATCATCCGCAGACGTATGGACAGACAGAAGCGGTAAACAGAAGTCTAGGAGATTTGCTAAGAATCTTGGTGACAGAGCACCACAGCAGTTGGGACAATATATTGCCACAGGCAGAGTTTGCGTATAATGAATCAGTGAAAAAGAGTACAGGGAAAAGTCCATTTCAGATTGTTTATGGCATACAGCCGAGGGGAATTTCTGAATTGAGGGATTCAGAACAAAATGCAACTAGGAGCGCTAGTGCAGAAGAATTCACTGAGGCGATGAAGGAACTTCACAGCCAGGTGAAGGAGCGGTTGCAGAATTCAAGCCAAGAGTAGAAGCGCAGAGTTGATCAGCATAGAAGACAACTTCAGTTCGAAGTTGGTGACTTGGTTTTGGCACATTTGAGGAAAGAAAGGTTCCCGAGATGAACATATAATAAGTTAAAGATGAATAAAATCAGACCCTGGAAAGTCTTGAAGAAATGTGGAGCAAATTCTTATGAGATTGAATTACCCGATGGGATCAGAATTTCTCCGATATTCAATGTCTCAGATTTGTACCCATACAAAGCTGAGGAAGCAGGAACAAGTGATGAACAGTCAGAGGTTCAGTGGAAAAAGCAGATGCCAGTTGCAGATAATCCACAGATGGAGCGGATACTGGATAAACGAGTGGGTAAGAAGTCCAGAAGGAAAGAATATTTTGAATATTTGATCAAGTGGAAGGGCCATCCAGTTGAAGATGCCAGCTCGGAGACTGAAGAGGAGATACAATAGCATGGACATACCGTGCAGGAGCTCAGGGAAAGGATCCCATGAAAATTTTCAAGCGAGGGAGTATGATGCAGGAGCATTGCCCACATCAAGCGAGACAGCACGAAATGCAAGTGGACAGTTGGACAAGCCAGCATGAATTTTGAATTCCCCTTGGGAATTGATGCGCGATCTTAAATGAACCATTAATATGAGGTTCACTTGTATATTGTAATCATACCTTGAGTGCCCCGCTCTCGTCTGAAGTAGATAGAATCATTTATGTTGAGATAGAGGCATTTATGTTGAGATGAAATAGGTAGATAGAATTTGATATTAGATTAGACAGTTTTAGAGCACAAGAGGGAAACAGGATATAGACACCCTCATTGTGAATTGTAACAATAATTATGATCATTGAGAAGAGAAGCAGAGAGTTGTGGAAGAACACCCATGTACAGAGTTTGAATTAATAGAAGAGGTTGATTCAAATCCATGGTTTTGTGTTTGTTCTCTGTGTATGTATGATGAATGCTATGCTCATAAGTATTTACTTCCTGTTATGCATTTATTTTACATGCTATGTATGAATGATTTCTTGCTGAGTGTTTGAAACCTGAGAGAGGAAGTAGAAGAAATTATTTTCAATTGTTTCTCTATCTGAGTAAGGATTCGTTCAAGGAGTGCAGTCGAAGTCGTCCGCAAGGAGTGCGTTGACAGAAGGCTCAGATAGTTTAACTCTTGTTCTCATTGACCCGGAAGTGAAATTGTGTTATAGGAGCCGTGGAAGGAGTGCGCAGGCTAAGGAAAGTCTCAGTTGTGAAACTGAGCGGATTATTGAAGGACTACTGCTGCAGGAGTGCGCAGAGTCGAAGGTATTCAGCACTTTGAAGTGTCTGAGAGTTGCCGCAAGGAGTGTGTGCAAGAATCTTCTCTAAGACTCAGATTCGTGAGAAATCTCAGGAGGGATAAATCCTTTGAAGCTATTGAAGGCAGCACAAAGAGTTGGAGCACATCGAGTGACTCAAGAAGACGGAGGTTTGGGTCACAGTTGATTTAGTCCAGGAAGGAGTCCTTGGTTCACTTCGTGAACATATTGAGGAGGAGAAGACAGACGGTTAGGATCTTGTGGAGAGGATTTGTTTAATCTCACCAACCATCAGATCTGCCAGAGAAGCGAGGAGGATACGATTACGTCCGAGATTTAAGCTCAAGGGATTGTGGACCGTCAGATCTGCACATAGTCACCCGTCAACTGTCCGATTTGGCAGGAGTTGCACCGGGTTTAAGCCTTCGTGAGCAGAGTGGAAACTCCGAGAAGCATCAGGATATTGAGGCGTCGGAGTTCGGGAAATCGGGGATCCCGTGGACCAGAGCTGGGCAAATCCATTGTGGAAATACCGACGAGTTCAGAGCCATCCATCTATTGGGACAGGTGGCAAGAATCAGGGGTCATCGGTATATCGTAGGTCTAGAAGTTAAGAGTCCGAGACGTTTTGAGTCCCGAAATAGCGAGGGGATCATAACCGTGGATCTCAAGAAGGACACGTTTCGTCTAATCACTTGATCGAAGATTTGGTCATCGGGGTTCATAGAAGTGTATTGGTTAGAATTTGTGTTTGGCTGAAGCCCGAGGTTCGAGCTGAACCGCCCATCATTTGGGACGCGCGTCAGGAGATCTGAAGAAGTCGGGGTTTGGTAATTTGGGAGTCCTGGAGACAAGGGTAACATTGCATCAGGAATCAAGATATCACGAAATGCGATATCCCGACAGCTAAAGGATAGCGTGGCCCACAACGGAGTTAGTGGAGGACAGGTGGCACGAGCTATCAGAGTTTCATGGCGAGAAGTCTCAAAATATTGACATTAGGATTCGCGATCCCGTGAAGTCCAAAGTCCCGACAGGATAAGGGATCGTTGAAAAGTCAAAGCAGTGAGCTCATCGGAGTTTCGACATATCGTGAGTCCAAAGTCGGTAAAGTGAATTGCTTGATATCGTGGGTGGCAAAATCGCGATAGGAGAAGTCCCGACAGGCAAAGGAGGGGTCAACGTTGACTTGCATCGAGGTTCAGGGATTCGAAACACCAGCGCTTGACCATTGACCTCGCGATACCGCGAAGTCCGTTTCCCCGATAAGTAAAGAGGGGCATCGCACAAAGAGTTATGTGGGTGTAGATTTCCCGATAGGGAAATAGAAGGACCGGTTAGTGTTCTTCGGGCCGAGGAAGGAGAAGATCCTGTGAGCGGACGTTCCCAGAGGAGCGTGGCTGCATCAGAAAACCTATCACAGAAAATGAATGAATGAGCTCAGCTGAGTGTTTCTTGCGCTTGATAAAATGAAAACACAGACATTAAAATTCTCTTTTAATTCATTTAAAAGTGATGGGATTGACGTAGCTGACAACAATTGAAGGCATTTAATGCGGAATATATTTTACTGAGATACGCATTAGTACCACGTATCACCAGTGATTCATTACTTAAATGGCCGTATTTTAGCACCTTTGGATTTTTAAAGGAAAATCGGGACATTTTACTCAATCAGAAACTGAAACATGAATGAAACCTTAAAAAATGATTATCATTAATCATGCTTTGTAAAAAGGTTAATTGGTGCTAAACATAGTTTAAGGCTGAAGATTTTGTTTTTCGGAATTTTGGGGATCGTGTTGTAGAGAAGTATGTCATCGATGAAATCCGATCTCTGAAATCGTGACGTATTAATTAAGACTTAAACGTTTTAGCAAAGTGATTGATTGATATTTAGCGTTTCGAGATTTCAAGGATCATTTTGACAAGAAGTATGTCATTGATGAATCCCGATTTCCGAAGTTGCGAAATCGCGACGTGTTTTTTTTTTTTAAATAGGACTTAAATTCATCTTAATTAACTAACTAATCAGGGTTAAGGAAAAAACAAAGTTAGTTCGGTTTAACAAAAATTATAGATCGGGATTTCGGGGATCATTTTGACAAGAGATGCTTTATCACTAAACCCCGAATCCCAAAATCGTGAAATGATTAACTTAAACCTTAACTTTTTGCGTTAGAGAATTAATTAATTAGCATTTAAACTAACTCTCTTCATTTCGGGAAATCGGGGATCGGGATTTCGCGATTCAATTTGTATTGAAAAATATGTTTTCAACAAACCTCGAATCCCAAAAAATCTTTAAAGTTAACCTTAAATCCGTTAGTTTTAAAGCTTATCATTATTAAAATAATTTTATAGAAAATGTGTCAGGATTCTTATAATGAAACTTGTGTTTTAAGAAAAACCGAAACTCGAAAAAGGAAAGTTTAGGACTTAGGGATAAAAATTTTAAGAATTGTTTCAACAAAGAGCACCCCATCAACCTGGACTAGCGCAGGACTAGCCCAGGTCAAGGTTCTCAGTGTAGGAGCTAACCCCGCTATGCTTATGCTTTCTTGGTTTTTGTTATGCTGTCATTTTTCAAACTGGATTACGGAGGTCTCAGTCGGTTTCCCACAGTGGCAGCCCAGGCCCACCCTTCTATATTAGACATTGCTTCCCTGGGACCCCAGATCTGGTTTCCGTTTTGGCAGATCTCGGGAGTCCCTGTATCTTTTTTGTATTATAATTTCCTTCAGTAATATAGATTTTCACACTCATTTACCAAAAAAAAAAAAAACTAATCATATAGCAATTTGGTAGGAAAGTTAATATTAAAGATCTTTTTTTAATATCATTATAATTAAAAAAAAATTACACAAAACTATTTACTAAATAATGGTTTATGATGATGATGATGATTAACGTCCACTAAGATAGAATTGGTATATCCGACCTTAAGAGGGTAAGTGATTACTTGTGATTCTTTATATTTTTGTTTATGTGCTAGAAAATCATTAAGAGAAGCTTTTCAAAATCACCATACTTTTGTTTTAAAAATATTTAAAAAAAAAATACATGAAGATTAAAAAAATAAAATGCCTATTTTAAAAACAAGATTATTATCATTATGGTGTGTTGAGAAAAATTGTAAATAGAATTGTAATCTTTAAAAAAACAATTGAATTGATTACATCCCTTCACTTATAAGATAATTGGATATGATTTAGTAACCAAAAATTATAATTAAATAATAAAATTTTGCAATTGGAAAAAATCCTGAATCCATTTAAATTTACAATTTCAAAATCTTATAAAAAAATTTGCAAAATTTTTAAAACACAAAAAGAAAAAAACATAATCTACTTATTACAAAATAATGTATTCCCATACAATAAAGAAAAAAAGAAAAGAACACATTTCATATTAGGGTAGGTGCAAGCTAATGATGGTCTCTCATGAAGTTTTAGTGGCAATGCAAACATGTAAAAATAACAATATATTGACAATAGGGATTATTCAAGATACTTTACAAATAATTTGAATATGGTGTAAAAACATGAATGTAGGAAATTGAATTATCTTTCCAAATATGTAATTTTTATTTATAGAATTTATGAATAACTATGTGAAAATTGAGTTTTCTAATATTGGTGTATTCTTTTTCAAGTAAAATATAATGTATATGTCTATGTTAGTGCGTGTGTTGAGTAGCTTAACTATGGAATTTCCTTAAATAAAATTGTATAATTGTAGAGAACCCATTGTTCTAGTGTGGGTATTTTTGTACCCTCCCTCTCTCTCTCTCTCTCCTAGATCTAACAAGCCTCACTCTATATCCTAGTCCCTCTCTCTCGCTCAATGTTAGAATTGTATTTAATGCTTGAACACATACTTCCTAATGTTGGGGAGTTTAGACCCAAGTTTCATCCAAAGTTGACCAACAAAAACCGTATATCAATGGCATATCAATCCTCGGCCAAGGTCAAGTAAGCTCCCACCCAAGATGCAAAGGGGATCATAGAGACCATAAGTACTTGTGTCAAGGATGAAAGATTCAGAAAAGCAAGATACATATGGGATGGAATTCATACATTCCATATCCGACAACTTATTGGGCTAATAAGTAAAACAATACACACACACATATTCAAATAACACATGATAGACACACAATAGATCATAAATTTCGCATTTTTATTATTCCTTCTGTCCCATAACACATAAAATACATTAAGTAGACTGTATTAAATAGCAACAGGGCTTCATATCATCTTTAGATAATTCCTCATAAATACAACACACTACACAATGTGCATCCTCTTAGATCTCAAACATATGACAGAATCAGATATATATTCAGAAGCATTACAACATTACAAAGGCTCAGAGTGAACTCGATACACTATGATTGATCGAATATTCTATGCAAGGGTCTCACTCTTTCATCATCTAACCAACTAACTCTGTTTCTGATGTTGTTGATTCCTTTTATATCTTTATCTACTCGGGAGGTATGTCTCTTTTTTCTCTACTCCACTCACTCTACTAACAAAACTACCTTGCACGCTTCTGTAACCTGCCTGCAATCCACGTAGCCTTCAGGAATCAGGGAAATATTAACTTCCTTGCCAACTCACCTTTTGTCAGCTCCACGTTCCCTTGTGTTGTTGGTATTAATCATTGGGGAACATTTCCTGATGATTCCTTTCTTGATTATGGCATGCATCTTCTTGATTTTTGGCACAATTGTCAAAAACCCAGACCGACGTGCACTTGGTAGAATTTGAGATTGGTGGAAAAAATCAAAACTCAATTCAGTGCGCACTTCTTGTCATTCTTCGTGCATTATCTTAGGCATGCACAAATGATTTGAAAATGAAAAAGGTTTGTGTATACAAATTTGCAAGTGAAATAGTTATGTGTCTTAGGAAATTGGATCAAGTTTGCAAGCACATAAACTTAATGAGTTTTTACTTAACATGAACAGCATAAACAATCATAAACACCCATCAAAAGTAACAACATAACACAAGGAAATGATAAAGGATTTCACCCCTCTATTGGGCTACAACTCCCTGTCCATCTTCTAATGGATCATTTTCATTATATGCTCAAAGTGTCAAAATCAATTATTTACAATGCTCATAATGAGAAATAGATGGCTTTAATGGCTCCAGAATGTCCAAAAACCCCTAGTTGGGATCTTCTTGCACCTGGTTTGGACAAAAATTGAGAAAAATACACTTCCTGGAAGTTTTTCCCAATAACTTGTTGTACCTGCTCGCTAAAATGAACCTATATCCAACTAAACCTGCCTCTATTTGTTTCTTGTGCCTAAACTTGGAACCATGCGTCGTTCCACAAATTGAGAAAAATTTTGCACCATTAGAGTGATTAGCGCCTTAATGGGAAGAGGTTATGGTTGCATGGAGGGGTACGTGGCCAACTGTCCGAACTCGTTGGCTTATCCATTGGATCTCTTGCATTTTGGTCATATGGAAAGTATGGTTTAGTGACCACGGGCTAGGGCTAAGCCCCAACCCTTTTCTTCCTAAACCAAGGTTTAATTCAAACTTTAATATAAGTTTTAACGTATAGAGCTTAAGTACTACTCGTAGGCGAGCTGATAACCCGACCTATGCCAAGTCTCTGCCCATTATCGAAGGTCATTGGTTTGACTCTGGTGGAGTCCAAATAATTTTACCAAACAAACAACAAAGGGGTGCCACATGGTGACCCCTGGCTAGGCCACGTGGCACTCTTCCATTCAACCCATACACTGACACATGTCAGCACCCAATTGGTCTAGGTCCTTGCCAAATCCCCTGACACTTCACTACCCAGTCATCTTGTATGGTCGTATGGTCAGGTGCCATGTGGATTGTATGGACTACACAATCATCATTTTCCTTGTTTAAAAAGTGGACAGAACATGATATCTTAGCCATACGGACTCTGTTTGAGCTCTTTCAAGTTGCGTTGGCATCATGAGGATGTGATCTATGTAATGAATCCTTTTTCGAGCAATTTCAAGAACTTTGATTTTTTGATCCCCTGAATCAGCAAAACTCAGAATGAGTGCGCACAAATTTATTTATGCATGCGCTCGAAATGAACCCAAAACTTTGGGTGCCAATAGGCCCCCACCACTATTACTTAGGTATTCCTCAAGCCAACTACTACATGCAATCAAGGTGGAAAGTTTGCGTAAGAGAAAATCATCGGTCTTCAAAACAAGCTATGATTTTGGTCGGGCCTAAGTAAGAGAAAATCATAGGTCTTCAAAACAAGCTATGATTTTGGTCAGGCCTGAGTAAGAGAAAATCATTTATTCTGGTTATAGTTGCAACCTGACCCAGGTTCTAGAATGAGTCATGCAGGCCCCATGGGGAAAGATGGATTTAGAGTGCATGCGGCCAAGTGCTCAACCCAGAACCTTTGTTGGTGTCTATGGAGGTGAATGTGGGATATGTTTACATACCACCATCAAACACCAACCACTGAAGAGAATTTAGGCTCCACCCATAGAGAGAATCATTCTTTGCTTGTCTTTTTGTCGTGGGAGGATCAGACCGAGATAGTAGCCTCGTCCTTTCTACTCCTGGAGGGTTGAGGATCCATGGCAATAGGAAATAGTGAGGAACCCAACAACTAATCTAGATGAATTGGATTTCCCTGAGATTTTTGCTAATGGAGGGGGAATCCATGACGATAGATGAGAGTAGGGATTCTGGCGAACCAAAGAGTAGGGTCTCTTCCTATCAACAAAGGTGATGATGCATGGTGATTGTTTAAACAGCTTTGAGCTAAGATAGCCAGTGAACAACCGCGAATATGAAACACAGTTCAAGGAACTGTGTGGTATTGAGATGATTCTTGCTAAGAAAGAAGGGGGAAGGACCTATACCAAGCAGTTGGTGACATACTAGAAATCTTTGTGAAAACAGAAGTGTAGGTTGTTGATTTTCTCGACTGAATTGGAAAGAACATAGTATGGACAGTATGCTAATCCACTCCATGAAGGGGAAGTTGGAAAGAGAGTTGATAAAATTTGATACAACGAGGTGAATCAGGGGATTTATCAAAAAAAATATGGAGGAAGTCACAGGCGGGGGTGAGTGGGGGTGGGTGGAAGTGGGGCATGGAGAATTACCCCATCGATAGCATAAGGGGGGTTGGTATATAGAGAGTGGGGAATGGAGGAAATGGTAAGTTAGGGTGAAAGAGAGATTAGATGGGGAGTTTGCTTGGAGAATAAGTAGAAAGGCAAAGTGTGATACATGGGGAGATCAATTATCAGATCCATCGTACTGGTGATGCTTATCAAGTATTGTAATGGAATAACCAATTGTGTACCTTTGGCATGTGAAAAATACCCAAATTTGATTGTTTTCCCTTTCAATGAAATGAATCACCAAGAAACTCCTCCAAGGCCTATGTGAATCTGATAGGCAGGTCCAAGACCTTGTAGTTATCGCAAATCAGCGACCTGAATTGGAAATATGGGAAATCTTCTAAAAGTATCAAGTTATCAAGTCCACTTCCGTGACTGATGTGGAGTTTGGGCTGTCAAAAAGGTAAATTATGTAGACTATAATATATTCTATTTGTTGTAGATCCTGTTGAATCCTGTCATCATCCAATGCTCCTCTAGTTCCATGAGCTCATCTAACCTGTGCTGAAGGGACTGGTTATCTGTCATTTGGGTTGCAAGGGTGAGTCGGATGCTATGAACAAAAAATTATAGCGGCATGATCACTTCTTTTCCATAGACCAATATGAACATTGTGTGCTTCGTCATCCTTTTATAATACTGCAAGGATCCATTGATCCTAGTAATCATGCTACACATTGCAAACTTTGGTTAAAGCATGCTCTAAAATTTTATTAAAATCTTCAACCATGCCATTAGCTTGAGGGTGATAGGGATTACTCTTCTGGTGATGTATAATGAAATCTTGAGTGAGGTGTTGAATGGTCTCATTCAGAAAATGTGACCCCTAGTCGTTCATCAACACCCTTGGACAATCGAATCTGGTGATGACATTCTAAAAAATGAAGTGTGTCGTTGTTTTTGCTGTAAAAATTTTTACTAGTGCGACTTTGGCCCATCTAGTTAGTTATTTAGTCATTGTAATAATGTAGTGTGCCCCTATGCGACATGAGGGGGGATTGATGGGACCCAAAATATTTATTTCCCATTTGTCGAATGTCTCTAGTATGGTCACAGGAAACAAGGGAATCTCATATTTCCTGTAGGGATTTCCAATCCATTGGCATATGTCGTAGCATTTGCAGTAGTCCTTGGCATATGCAAAGAGAGAGGGCCACCAAATCCCTGCACACAGAACCTTGCACATGGTAGCCTTGTGGGTTAGAATTCTTTCACTTTCACTCTCGGAGTTGATCATGCCTTTCAAGCTTTGAAGGAAGCTATGTGTACTACTCTGGTCTTGGCCCTTCTTGATTTCACATAGACCTTTGTCTTGGAATGTGATTCCTCTAGGAAAAAATTGGAGCAGTCCTTATGCAAGAAGGCGGACCTTTGGCCTTTACCAGAAAACAATTGTCAGACCGACATTTGGGCCAATCAATCTATGAAAAGGAATTGTTGGTTATTTTGCATCCATTGGATCTCTGGCACCCTTATCTCCTAGGGAAACACTTCCAAATTAAGACATATCATCAAAGCCTTAAGTATTTTCTGGAGCAACGCCCTTCCTCCCCATAGCAACACAAATGGGTAACTAAGATCTTTGGATATGATTATGAGATCATTTACAAGAAGGGAAAAGAAAATGTGGTTGTTGATGCTTTTTCTCAAAAATATGAAGATGAAGGGTCCCTTTCCTCCCTCTCCTTCATTGTACTAGATTGGCTCCAAGATGTTTGCCAGGAATGGCTACACGATCCTAAAATTTTGCACCTGATCCAACAATTACAAGCCAATTCTTCAGTTTCCCTAGGGTACTCTTGCACAATGATGAGATTCTCTATAAAGGTCGTTTGTATTTAAGTAAACAGTGACAACTTAAATCCATAGTGATTTCTAAGCTTCATGCTACACCCAGAGCTGGGCATTCAGGGTTTACCAAAACCTATGACAGGGTCAAACGTTCTTTATTCTGGGATGGTATGAAAAAGGACATTCGCACTTTTGTGGAAGAATGTGATGTTTTTCAACGCAACAAGGGAGAAACAATCAAACCTCCTGGCACACTCCAACCACTTCCGATTCCACCCACTATTTGGAGGGACATCTCTATGGATTTTATAGTGGGATTACCTAAATCAGGAAATAAGTCAACCATCATGGTGGTTGTGGATCATCTTTCCAAGTATGCTCATTTTTGTTCTCTTCAACACCCATTTACCGCATCCATTGGCTCAAATTTTCAAGGATCGTGTCTTCAAGCTTCATGGCATGCCTCATTCTATTGTTTGTTATCGAGATCCCACTTTCACCATCAATTTTTTGCAAGAACTGTTCAGACTACAGGGCACCCAATTGCATCTCAGCACTACCTATCATCCCCAGACTGGTGGGCAAACTGAATTTGTCAATAGGTGTTTGGAGATCTTATTTGAGTTGTTTTTCCTCTGAAAGGCAAAATCAATGGGTTCAATTGTTGGCATTAGTTGAGTAGTGGTACAACACTTCTTACCATACAAATGCTCGCATGACTCCTTTTGAAGCAGTATATGGATAAAATCCACCTTCTGTTCTCTCCTACATGCTAGGTGTCTCGAAGGTCCAGGCGTTTGACCAAACACTTATAGTTCGAGAGGCTATTCTCCGTACCATGAAAGAGAATTTGGTCATGGCTCACAATTGCATCAAGCATCAATCCGATCAAGGTTGCACAAAACATCAATTTTCTAAAGGAGACCATGTATTTCTTCGACTGCAACCTTATAAGAAAACTTCACTCAAGGTCGAAATTGTCAGAAACTACCACCCAAATTTATGGTCCTTATATAGTTCTCAAGCGTGTGGGACAGGTGGCCTATCAGTTAGATTTTCCCATTACTTCGAAGCTCCATCCTATTTTTCATGTCTCCTGCTTAAAGAAGGTGATTGGAACTAAGTTCCTAACTCAAACCAACCTTCCCAAGTTGGATGAAGAAGGATGCATCTGGTTGCAACCACATGCAGTTTTGGACCAACGTGAGTGTCGTCTTCGTCAACGCACCATCAAGGAAGTGTTAGTCCAATGGAAAGATACAACTCCAGCAGATGCCACGTGGGAGCCAGCTAACATTCTACAACAATTTCCTCATCTCAAGCCTTGAGGACAAGGTTGATTTTAAGGGGGAGGGCATGTTAGGGACCTAACTTGCCTAACCCCTCAAGTGGGTAGAATAATATATTTCCATGTAATAAAGGTCAATATTAATAAGGAGGAATAAGTCAAATGTAAGAAGACCTAATAGAAGCTTCTGCTTCTAGAAGGATCTTCCTCTAGATTGTTCTTTTGGATAGATAGATTTAGTATAAATAGGAGTAGAGGGTATGAGATGTTTTGTCTTAGATAATTATTGTAATAGAGCTATGTTGCACTGGAGGCTACCCCCGAGGAAAGTGAACATTGTTTCCTATCAATAAAGGTATACTTATGGTGTTGTGGTTCCATATAATTTATTGTTTCGTTGTTATATATACAGTATTTACATATTATGTTGCTATATCAGTATTATTCTCTGCATTATTTCTCTTTTCTACTAATATAATAAACCTGATACCTCACATGAGCCTTAACCTATAAAAATATAGGTCGTTAACTATGAGTCCCATTAATATACATGGCTCCAATAATCCTCTTAGGTGGGCTCATGTGGACTCCTAGAGCCCGTATCCATAATGGGGATTCAATGAGTGGGGGAGCTAACGTTTTGAGATGGAAACTCAAAATTTAATTAACTCTACAAAATGGCATTTAAACTAACATTTTGTGTAGGCATCCTCTCTTGCAAACCAAAATTTTCGAGTAGTTGACTTGGGATTAGCTACATAGGATCAAAATTTTAATAAAAGGATATGTTATTATAAAGACATTTTCCAACATTATACAGACAACAATTATAAATAAAAGCATGGTTACTAAAATAATGTGGTTAAATGAATTGAATATTATTTAAAAGTGGGAATAAATAAATAAAAAGTTTTTATGCCAATTCTAAAGTTCAATTCCAAATTATGGAAAAGTGAAGTGGTGTAACAATAAAAATGTATGTTGAATTTGTGAGTCCGTCTATCAATCTAAATTATGTGAAAAACTTCATGCGAAATTGAGATATCACTAAGAGGCAAATCAAAATCAACACAAGGCCCTTAGTCGATCTAAATTTATGAGACAAATTTCATGGGGAATTGAGGTATAACTGAGATGAGGCAATGTCCAGTCAAAATCAACACAAAAAAATCTATTTTTCTTAGTTGCCACCGCGGGATCCGAGTGATTTACAAAATGAAACCATAAAGAAAGAAGAAAAGAAATATTTGATGGGTTTTGTGGAACTCATTATGTGCGTGCAAAGAAAGCAAGCGAGCAGGCAGGGCCTGCTTGGTCTAATCTAACCTATTTATTAACAAAATGAAATCCTGATAACAGGGAATTGATAAGAATAACATAATCTTATTAACAAAATGAAATCCTGATAACAGGGAATTGATACGAATAACATAATCTTGATTGATACTAGAAGATGAGAAATCGTTCTTATCCACTCTACAAACATGTTAACTCTTCTATCTATTGTACAAGTTTAAATTCATTAAATGAATGTTGTCTAAATAAGGGTAATTGTGAAATTCCCGAATGAATCAATTTCATTTCAATAGCATGGATATTTCATTATTTGTATTCTATATATCTATATAGATTAATTCCATAAAGGAGATGGATTACCTAATCTATAAATTTCAATTTGGGTCATCAAGCTAGAGAAACAGACATAATGATTGTTTATAGTAACCATAAATGACGACCCAACTAAGCCATTTGGAAAACTATAACTCTCATTCACACCTAGTTAATCAGAGTATTCTCTGTAAAATTCCAGGTCGTTTGATCCATTCAACCAAAAATGGTCTTATCCTCTCTAGAAACTTGTAATCTTTTCAATTTGTGATATAAGTTTACATCAACAAAACAACATTATTACTGAAAATTCGTTCTCTAGAAAACAGATTGTGGACATCGTGAAATTTCAAGCCTTCATGGACCAACTGTCAGTTCAAAACAAAGTATTTCATTATCTATGGACTGAAAGGTATATTTCTCACATATTTCTATCACTATCTAGCTCTTTATCTATCTACATTATGTAGGCTAGGTGTTTCAATTTGGGTTTTCATTTGAGGCGTTCAGACCAGCATAATCACTGTTTACAGAAACCAATACAGAATATGTCAACTAAGTCAATTTGGAAACCATACATCTCAATAAAATTCCATTCCAATAAAAAAGAGATAGAAACCCTACACGTAGATTACTATATCCACCAATACCAAATACTTATCATCCCAGCATAAACAGATCTCATGAAATACACATATTACTCAACATGAATCATAGATGAGGAGCATTAGAGATTAACATATTGTTTTCGGCGCTTGTCCATGAAATTCTCAAGGCGTGAGGAATACCCATAGGAAATGAATTCCAAGGTTTCTCGCATGAAGGGACAATGCAATAAAATTAACGAGAAAGACATCGAATAAACATCGAAATTTCACAAAATTGAAACCCTAATTGCAAACCTAGAGATACTGTCAATCGTACATTGGCTTTCTGGTTTGGAAAAGTTATTCCCTCGTTCTATACTCTGGAATTCGCTGTTACTAAAACTTTCAACTTCCAATAAGTGTCTTGGCCAGTGGGTATCGTGAATCCGAGGAAAATGGGTGGAACTTGAAATTTGGAAACTGGACCACAAACTCCAAAGGTGTCTTAGCCTATGGGTATCGTAAATCTGGAGAAATGGGTAGAAATGGAAATTTGGAAACCAGACTACAGACTCAAAGAAAACGTAGAAGAGATTCAAGACGGATAAAACCTTGGGTATCGTGATTCATGAGAACATTAAGTCTATCAACTAATTCAATTAGTGCTATTAATTGCCCTCTCTACTCCATTTCTCTAGCGACAAGCCTCCAAGTTATAACCATGTGAGTCCATACGCGATTTCACTGCCCACGGATCTTAGTTGGATCATGAATGTTGGAACTTGAGTGAGTACTAACAGGTCACAATTCACTACTCCTCACTCATGAGTCTTGTACTCCGATGCCCCTTTGACTACCTACCACAAAAGTGGGTTTTTTTCCCACCCCATTGCTCATAAAACTGGGATGCTATAGGAACGACAAATGTTTCTAAGCATTTTGACATGTCCATGTGAGTGTTGTACAACATAAGTGTAAGTGGCTATATTTAGAAGGTTGAGATAACATTAAAATCCAAACTCGTCATAGTTATAAAGAGTATACCCTATATCAACCTCACGTGACATATAATTCCATGTAACCTCGACAAAAGTATCGGCTTTTTCACTTTGTACGTACAACAACGGGAGGGGATGAAAAATAGGACATCATCACCATACATTTGCACGATTAATGGACTAAATGGATATGGAATGAAAACTCTCACATTTTAATGCCCAAGACTATAACTATAACCAAGTAATGAGGTGAAAATGGTTTCTTAATTGTCAAAATGATTAGTTGAGAATGAGTAAATGAAGGCTTTTTAGGGAGAAAAACAAAAAGTAATGACACCAAATTTTAATTCTAATGGATGGATTTCAAAAGTGCATGCAATGTGATATGTAAATTATAAAAAAATAAAAAAATATATATATATATATAAAAGATTTAAAGGAATAATAAAAAATGTATGATTGCAATACATAGATTTGATAAACAAAAAGTAATGACACCAAATTCTAATGGATGGATTTCAAAAATGCATGCAATATGATATCTCGGTAATACAAGAAATTCTTAAAATTTAAAATATAAAAAAAGATTTAAAGGAATAATAAAAAATTCAGGATTGTAATACATAGATTTTATAGAATGAGTTGAGTGTAAATATTTTCTTTTCATAAAATTAATTGATTTGAGTGTAAATCAAAATTTAATCAATTTGGATTATTTTAATTGATGTGTATTAGGTTGGGAGAAGACACCCAAAACTCCAATCATGTTAAGGGTTGGTGATGTCATTCTCATAAGTGACAAGCATTTCTAACACTAAAACAATTTCACATAAAATTAAGTTATTTCAAAATTAAAATTAAAAAAATAAAATCCCTCTAAAACTTTTAAAAAATAAACTAAAAAATAATTATATAATGTAAAAAAATCTTTTATGAAATTAAAAACTATAAATAGAATCTTTAATGTGGAATATATATTATTCACAAATTGTCATATTCCAATTTGGTTGAGAAGTTAATTTACAAACAAGATGATATTAGTTTTTTTAATTATCATTATACAACTATTTACAAAATAATTAAGTAAGTAAACAATTATACTTGTCTAAATAATTTGGAAATATTTTGTATGGAAGCATAATATTTGTTTTTTATGCAATATAATATTATAAATATTTAATAAAAAATGATTGAAACCTAAGTGTTGTGCTTATTTTGACATAAAAATTAAAAGTTTTTTTTAATTGTTAATACATTTTGATAATATTATATTTGCTTCACATATATTATATGGATGGTAATAAAAGAATTAAAATATTATTTTAAAAATCAAAAACATATTTATTAATCTTATTTCATTTTAAACAAATTAAATTGACCTCCTTTTCCCATGAGGTGATATAAATATTTTAAAGTGCATTAGATTTTGTTAGAAATATATATACAAGTTTTTTTCAAGGAATATGCATTCAGAATAAAAAAGGAGATAAAGTGTCTCAAGAAAGATGCTAATGTAATCGAGTTATTTAGTTATCATTCTTCATGTTTTGTAAATGATTTTCTATGACAATCTTAGGGGGATTTTCTATGACGAGGCCTTGATGAAACCCCACCTCGAGCCAAGATGATGCCCTTCTCGCATTTTGGGTGTAATCAAAGTGCATAGGCCACTAGCTTGCATGGATGGAATATAAGGTACGTTGGCCATGACAACCATGGTTGTAGCCTCATCTTCTTCTTGTACAAGAATTGAGGGCCTGCAGGTATGTAAAATAAAGATTTGAGGACGTACCGCAGAACTCTGTGCATTAAATCACCGACGCGGTAAGACGGCGTGGTAAGAGCTTTAGGCAGGAAAGTAAATAATAGTTGGAGTAAAAATCATGGCTGGTAAACTAGGGCTCTTTAGAAAATGAAACGTTAATGACTCAGAGGTTAAAAGTAAAAAAATAAACATGTAAACAGACGTTTTTATAATAGTGAGGAAGTTAGTGGTTGAAATCACAACCATTGATTTATTGGGATGACTAAGAATATTCCAACAATATTTAATCTTGTCCATACAAAACTGATTAAATACTAAAAACATATTAAATGTGCCCATTGTCAATAGGTATAGGCCTTTCGACGTAACTAGTGCAATAATGTAATGAGTTATCATTTTTTTTTATTTACACCCCTTCAAATCTGCTTTAATTACACTGATAAGCTTATACCTATGGAAAATGGCCAAAATTAATGACCTTTTTAATCACAGATGGGCTTTAAGATGATTAAAATAACAATCATTGTTCACTTTAAATTTAAGGATTTGCATTTAAGTTTTTTTATTTAGATTTTTTTTTTGTTAATGAGTGTATGTGGTAACAACGTTTCAATTAAGCCTGTCCTGGTAGTTCCGGGATTCAATTAACCAGCATGAGTTTTTAATTGTATATCTCTTTTAGTGCCACATAATATTTTATGCTTTAATCACACATTTTTAATTCTATATCTTTAGCCTTTCAGATTTCACCTCATCTTCCAGGCTAGCATTCTTAACCAGTGAGAAGAATCAAGTCTAGACAACTGCGTAGCTGTTAGTGTTCCAGCCAGCATGCAAATACAGATGAGTGGCTACAAATACTCTGCTCCAGCCAGCATGCAAATGCAGATGCATGGCTACACATACAAATGTGTGGCTAGGGAAAGAACCCTAGCGGCTAGGTTATGACATTGGGAAGAGATTTTTAAAAATCCTGATGGAAAGGTCGACCTTCTTTCTTTACTTACCTGCTTCATTGGACCCTATATTGTAGACGACTTCAAGGCAAATGCTAACCCTAGCGGCTAGGTGGGGTTTGACATTTAGAAGAGATTTTTAAAAAGCATGATGGAAAGGTCGACCTTCTTTTTTATACTTACCTACTTCATTGGACCTTGTAGACGGCTTCATTAAATTTTGAGAAGCTTTTAAAACAGTTAAAATACTGTTCTAGTTTGCTTAGGGGACTTTAATGGCTATTTTCGTTACAATGTAATCACAAATCATTACCCAGTACAATGAAAAATGTTTGTAATTAATGTCTGGATTGATTTGAGTTACTTTAAAATCAATTTGGATTGATAATAATTAATGAACCATTTTTAAATACTTCCCTATGAAGTGCATCTAACTTTGTTTATGCTTTCATTTAGGATTACTGAATCACTCTTTATACGCATTTGGCCAACATGGTTGAGATTTGAACCATCAAAAGACGTTGATATGAACTCAACACTCACAGCACTATCTATGATAAATGATAGCCATGGTTGGATTACAGGTTCTATCTTAAAAAAAACCCATCACACTTCAAATAAGTTTATCCATTAAGGGGCTTTGCATATTTTGGTATCTAATGACGAAGTAAACTGTGTAGAACATGGACGAGATGTTAAAACCAAACGCTCAAGTGCCTTGGGGAAATCACTTTGTTGTTTTTATATTGCGGGTACCTCTAACGGGAAAGCTGGACAATCCGTTTCATGGAAGTCTTGGACGAAATCTAGAAATCGCAGTTTGATGGCGGCATCTAGCCATCACAGCTTATGCCATCTTATAATCTTTTGAATAATGCATTTAGCCAAAAGTCGTTTTAGGGTTTATGTTATGTGATCTTATAATGTTGTGAATGGTGAATTTAACCCTAAGAAGTTTTAGAGTTTATTTCATTAGTCCCCGCCCTTCGGATTAGGGAGTATTAGTAATCCGTTTTGAATGTTTTTATTGGTATGGCATATAAACCAACCATTTAACTCAAAGTTTTAACCTTATCATACAATTATCCAACTAGCTTTAAGATTTTGTTTTAAGCTTTTAGTTTGAGGTCTTATTTGGCCTCATATCGAGGTAATCAGGCTTCAAATTTAGGCAACTAGAGGGCAAATTGGATATGTAGCAAGCAATTTGAATTAATGCTAAGTTTCACATTAGCATTAATTCAAAACATTAAATGCTAAGATCTCATAAAAACATATTCCATGAGGGGCAGACGCTTTGGTGTCTCTGTCAACTGTCCCCTGCCCTTCACCTCCACCTGGTCACTTGCATGTAGCTTCACCTCCACTCGGTCAATTGCATGTAGCTTGAAAGCACTATAATTAATCATCTTTACAGTGAATGTTGTTTCATCCCTACTTTCCTCTTACTGAAGTGCTCATCTCTCGCAGTCACACTGTTCCTGTCTCTTCCACTGATTTTGATTACTGAAGTTTGTGTCCCTCCCACTGGTTCTGCATCTTGTTCAAGTCTCAATGCCCTTGTCCTTCAACGAGAATGCAAACCCACCTCTACTGTTGAAACGTCTAGCCTTTACCAGGATTTCTGTCAGCTATGCTGGTTGGTGGTCCTGCTGACTGGTACGGTTGGCTGGGATGGAAGGCTAGATTTTCTATAGGAGATGGCATCACTGGCCAGGATTGCTCAGACGAAATGCACGCCCACCTCTATTGTTGAAGCCTCAACGCCCTTGTCTTTCAATGAGAATGCACAACTGGATGTGATGTAGGAGATGGCATCGCTAGCGAGGATTGCTAAGATGGAATGCACGCCCACCTCTATTGTTGAAGCCTCAATGCCCTTGTCCTTCAATGAGAATGCACGGTTGGATGTGTTGTAGGAGATGACATCATTGGTCGGGATTGCTGAGATGGAATGCATGCCCACCTCTATTGTTAAAGCCTCAATGCCCTTGTCCTTTAGCAAGAATGCACACCCACCTCTACTATTGAAATGTCTATCCTTTTCTAGGATTTATGTCGGCTATCTGGCATTTTCTCTGCAATTGCCCACAATCAATTTGTATCCATGCATCAACACATAATCATTGTAAGTCAATTTATTATGAAGCACTCAACAAGTTCATCGTTTCATTCACATGATGACAAAATAAAAACATGAAATGACAATCTCGGTATGATTTTTATTATTTTTCTGATCTTAAAAATCTGAACGTAATCCAATCGCAGATTTGAAAAACATGAAATGACAATCTCGGTATGATATTTATTATTTTTCTGATCATAAAAATCTGAACGTAATTTGATGGAAGATTTGTATTTTTGGCAATGATCCAGATCTTAAGAATGACCTACTCGTACGCTTTCCTTCTTCAAATTCGAATGGCCAACTTCTTCACTTTCCTTCTTCAAACTGCATGAACATATGGAACAAAGAAAGTGTTGAAGAATAATGGATATCATTTGCAGGAATAAGCAACACCACGATGTTGTCATTCCTTTTCATGCACAAGGACACATCAATCCCTTGATGTAGATGGCCTTGAAGCTTGTGGACGAAGGATTCCTTATCAGTTGTCAGCACAGACTACAACCACTCTCGCATAGCAGATGCTAACAAGACTAGTTTGAGTAACCACATGATGATCCTCTCTGTCATCGTCCCCGATGGCCTTCCTTCCACTGATACTCACACTGACATTGCCAAGCTTTGTGATGTCACAGAAAACATGACTGTCTTGTTTCTAGTTCGTGCTTTGGTCGGTGTCTGAATTCACAATACTTCCAAAGCCTTTATTTCGCTGGTGTCTCGATGCATGAAAGTGAACTGCTTCTTTCTCAAAGTTCCATTCTGGTCATATGTTTCCATGCAATTAAAGAGACAAGTCTCGTCTACCAGGAGCATGATTTCCACGTACTTCCCATGCAAAATCATGGTATGACATATGGAGGAAAGAATGGAATTGTCAGATGGACACACGTCACTTGAGAAGGCTCTTGTCAATCTTGGCTTGTTTCCTTCTAATTGTATTGTAGTAGTTTACAATTGGCTTTTTTTTTAATGAATTTCCATTCGTGCCTACCCAGGTCTAAGAGCATACGTGTTTTGCTTGTCCAGGTTAATGGTAAATCAACTAAACTGACTACGCAAATAGAGACACCGTTGTATGGTGCTCTCATTGTTGGTGTTTGTACACATCCTATGGATTATATTGAGCCAATTTATACTTGATGAATTGTTCATCCTACCCAATTTATATGTTTTCATCTATTACGAAGAATTCAAGAAAGATACATTGCTTCTTATTTGATTAGCCTTATCATGCTCGGAGGAATGTTCAAAATCTCTAAGGTGAGCCCAAAATTTGACCTCACAATCGCAACAGTGAACACAAAATCTAACCCTCCTTCATATTCGTATTAGCGATACTTCCATTTGATTTCACCAGAACGAACTCAAAGCTTCACTCGCCCTTCGCATTGGTATAATCAATACCTCCATTCGTTTGAGAAAGTGCAAGTATGATAGGCACTTGCTATTCACATTCACGAAGACGAGTATGTAACAAACTCCATGAAGATGAGAGGCTTAGATCACCATTATTTAAACAAGGTTGGTTGAAGTCAACTTCTGAAATATCACATGGACCATGTTCAGAAGTTCAGAAGAAGAGGTATAAGTTACATGATTTCAAGCCACTTATCAATATTTAGTAAACAATTAATCCTGATGGGTGAGAGCATTCATTTTTCATCTTCTCTTCAGGAAGACAGATAGCTCAGTTTTTCCTAGTACAATTGGCTTGCTAATTCTGCTAAATAATGTTAGTTACAGGGAGCCATGCTAATCCACTCGAAATCTTAAAGAGATAGCTCAGTTTACTAGTACAATTTGCAGTGAGCCATGCTAGACCACTGGAAATCTTCTAGGTTCAGTTTAAAATTAACAAAATCAATCTTTACACGTACTATTGTTGTTGCTAGATATTACACATATGCTATCTCCCTTCTTAGGAAGGGCTTGTTGCTCCACAACTCCCCTTGTTTTATATACATTTTAGGTTAATGAGTAATTTGATGTAATTTCTTTGCCTTGTATTCTCTTCTAGTTTTTTTAGTATTTATTTTTATTTTTATGGACGAAGTTATTTCTGGTTATGCTATCACTATTAAAGTTTAAATAAAGATGAGAGTGCATAGTTCATCGTATGCATATGCATGTACAATAACTCCTACACAAAAATATTAGAATAGAATATTTAGTAAGCCGAATTTTTATTTTTATTTAAGTGAAGATTAGTGGCTTTTCCTCTTTTTTTTTTGTTTGGGTCTAAAATCTTTTAGGGAAAAGATTAAACTAAACCTTAATCCTATATTTATGGATAGGTTTTGACTTTACATATAAAATTAGGATTAGAATTTAGTTTAATTTTCACTATTAAGATATATTAATCACTTTTTTATTTGGTTGTGCTACTTATACTATCAACTAAATTATAAGAATATTTTCATTAGAATATATTAATCACTTTTTTATTTGGTTGTGCTACTTCTGCTATCAATTAAATTAAAAGAATATTTTCATCAACCCAACTATGTGTTGCACACCTAGCCAACTTATGGATATATATGGAACGCCCATAGGACGAACCAATATTTCAATGACAATTAAATTATATGTAAGTCCACAAAATCATTAATTGGTTTCAGTTTAATGGGTTTGTGTGAGTTAAGTTGGTGTAAACATTTTTTTAATTTTAAAAGCGGTTTGATGTTTAATATGCAATGCAAGTTTACTAACTCTTTTAATGTACTTTAATCACTTATTGTTGATTCATTGCAATAACATTTCTCAACTTCCCAATGTTAAAATTTAAAATGTTTTTTCTATTATTCTCCCCACTCTATTGCACACCTAACCAACTTAGGGATATATATGGAACGCTCATAGGATGGACCAATATTTTAATGACAATTAAATTATATGTAAGTCCACCAAATCATTAATTCCTTTTATCTCAATGGGTTTGTGTGAATTGCAATGGGTACGGTTTGATGTTTAATATACAATGCAAGTCTACTAACTCTTTTAATGTGCTTTGATCTATTGTTTATTCATTGCAATAACATTTCTCAATATTAATTTTTTTTTTCTCTATTATTTCCCGAACCCACCCTCATATATATATATGAGATGAGGGTGGAGATAGGAGAATAAAATTTTGGAAGAAATATTTTAAAGAAACTAAATTGAAAATATAAAAGGTGTATTATGCAATTTAAATATAATTTAAATTAATATAATAAAGTTAATATTATATGTTTGATTATTATAATAAAATTATTTCAAAATGTTAAAATTAATTTATGTACTAAAAAAATATCAAATAAATTTTGATAATAACAAATTTAAAAAAAAATCAAATGCTCAAAGATTATTTTTTATAAATAAAAAGTTGCATTAAAAGAAAAACAAATTTAAAAATAAGTTTAAAGATAAAAAAAAAAAAAAAGTTACATTAAAAGAAAAATAAGTTTAAAGATAAAAAAATAAAAAATATGAAAGAAAGACATAAATAAATAACTGTTGTGCATGAAAAACACCGAACAATTTTTTAGGAAAATAATAGTTCCGCTCTCTACCTCCCAGATCACATCTTCGTTTTGAAATAAGAACCAGTGATAGTGGCAGCCCAGACACCTCCACCAGCTAGGAAGGAGTGTTGGTAGTTGGGTGTGTGCTCACCAGTGCTCATGCCAGTGGCCTTGTAGGTCAGGGTTCTGTCATCAATGAATATGTTGTGACCATGTACTTTTGTCCCTGTGCCTGCATCAAAGGGTTAGTCTAAGGTCATTGAATTGACAGAGAAGGATGAAGATCTCAAGGCTGCCAAATTCCCTTTGGGAACTTTGGGGTCATCTCCAAGAATACATTCGCTCTCGAACCCATGTTTAAGCAATCCATTTCATTTGTGAGCATGGGCATTCTATTGAGCATATGTCAAATTAACGAGACATCTGCAGGTCATCCACATAAAGCATTCAATAACACTTCTTAGAAAATTCTTGAACGACATGAGGAGCTCATCAACAACAGGGAATTAGCTTTGGGTTCTAGAAAGTTGCTTGTGGAACAAGGGTACTAACAACATCTGTGTTTCTACTGTAGTGATAACAACACCAATGTTATTTTCGTGTGTGAGTAATAATATTTTCCTGTTAAGGTAATGTTTTTTATTTAGCTTTTAATATTTTCATTTTAAGGTAATGTTCTTTATTTAACTCTTGGATTTGTGGTTAAGGTCAACTAAACCAAATAGATGTGTGTACACAACATAGAAAACCAATCAATTGTTAAAAAACCAATTTTAGGTAATGTTTTTTATTTAGCTTTTAATATTTTCATTTTAAGGTAATGTTCTTTATTTAACTCTTGGATTTGTGCTTAAGGTCAACCAAACAAAATAGATGTGTGTACACAACATAGAAAACCAGTCAATTGTTAAAAAACCAGTTCTAATCTAATTTTTGATAAATACTTTTTATTAGTTTTTTATTTAAAAGACAACACTAGAGATTAGTTCATGTTTTCTAAATTTTATAAATTAGTATGAAGAGATACATAGGAAAAAGGTTATTAGTTGTAGTTCGATACAACATACCCAAAGAGAAGTGTGGTGATGTGCTTGGGTAGGGAGATCTCTTAAAAAAAAGAATAAGATTTTTTTCGTAATTTATGGAACAAATATAAATAAATCTTAATGAAACAAGTACAATTTTCAAATATAATATTTTTTCTTAATTTCAGTAACTAATATAAATACATCTTAACCAAACATCCATAGTTGTCAAATATTTTAGTCATAGTTTCTCAAAGATGAATTTATGTTAAACACATTGGTTTTATTTGAAGGGTAGTGCTCCTTTTGAAGTTGGAGTAAGTTGAAGTGAACACATACTTTTATGAAAAGTGTCATATTAGTTACATATTAGTTACAGGTTTTCAATCGAACTAATAGTTCGACCGAAAGTTAGTATTTTTTTGGCAAAAAAATTGTTTTAACTTAAAAAAACTTTAAAAACCAAAAAAATAAACCATCTAGTTGCACTAGGTGGCACGACATTAGAGGGTGTTGTTAGATTTAACTTTCGATCAAAAAAAAAAAATCGATTGAAAAAATTCAATAGTTCGACAAAAAAAGTGTCATTAGCAATTTTCGCGACCTGATTTTCACAAAAGTGTTACCCAGATTTGTGATTTTACCCTGATATCCAGAATGAAGATCCAACCTGGTAAAGAAAAATTATCCGTACAATTCATCTAATAATTCATCAATGACTAGAATAGTAAACTTATCTTTAATGGTCATTTTGTTGATCTCTCTATAATATGGATACATACACCATGAACCTTCCTTTCTACAAACCATCACTATTGGTGAAGATAAAGTACTCTAGCTAGTTTGAATGATGCCAACCTCTAACATCTTTTGAACCATATGCTCAATTTCACTCTTTTGTGCATATGGGTACCTATAAGGTATGATGTTAGGTGGTACACTTCCCAAATGCAAATGAATAGCATGGTCATGATATGAAGTAGGTGAAATACATTTAAGCATCTCTCCAAATACCTTGGAATGATTATCAATAACTTTTTGGAGATCCACGAGAGAAAAGTGTATAGATGTTTGAACATTTAGTGAGCACAATTATTCAATTACACCATGGTGTCTCTTTTTTAGCAATTTTATCATGCTATTAGAGATTATCACTTTAGAGGGTTTCCCTTTGATAATCCTAAGTTAAATACCCTTTCCTTCTGAGAAAAATATCATGAAAAGTTCCCAACAATTAATAGCCACTGTTCCCAATGATTGTAACCATCGGACCAATAATACAACATCAACACTACCCATTTGGATTGCAATCATTGGACTATCCAATAAATACTCCCCCATGGTGAGCTTCCTTAAACAATTTATGGTGATTCCATCTGCAATCATTACTTGAAACTCTAGTGCTCTATATATAAAGCAAATGAGAAGTCTCACTAATTTGCAATTAATGAAGTTATACATACTACCAGAAACAATCAACATCGTTACCTTTATTTTTATATATATCCTTTTATCCTGAGAGTTTGAGGAGTGTTGATGTGATCCAATGCAAGAAAATATATTGTTGGAGTAGTCTCTTCCAATTCTAGATCGTGTGGCGACTCTAGTTCTTGATCGTCTTCCTCTTCACAATCTATGTAGAATAATTTCTTCTCACCACATTTATGCCCCTTATTGTACTTGTTTTCATTATTGAAACATAATCTCTTTGCTCTTATTTCATCCATTTGTTGAGGTTTCAACCTTGTAGGTTGAGTGAGGTTAGGAGAGAGAACATGGTGCTCTTTACAGTTGTTAGTGGTCACCCTTCAGTAGACATATTTTTACTTTCCACTTTCCTTGCCACACAAAATTATTGGTAACATCTTGTACCACCCCAAATAACTTAATTTAGAGTGATATTTTTTCTAACATGTTAGTTATGTTGGCCCACAAAGGGAAAACATGTTACAAGTGGGACTTGAATTGAGGTTGGAGGATAATAAATTATCCTCTTAATTTTCATATTTATATATGTATGTATGTATGGAGAAAAACATTAACTTTAAGGAGAGTGCGTCATTATGGAAAGTCAATATAGCGGTACATCAATTATGGTCAACCCAACTCACATAGATACAAATGAGAATGATAACTAACATGTTTTCATGTTTAATAGGTAAAACCGCAAACCATTAAGAAACACAACTGAAAAGCACTAGGAATGATGGGAACAAGACCACCATAAATTGACATAAGGCATCGTGGTGACAACCACTCCAAATGTTTTAAACCCTATGTTCCAACAAATTGTAAAATGAGCTTACCTATTAAATATCATCTCACCTCAATTATTTGTAATTAGGGGTTGGAAAATGATATTCCTTGTTAAATATCAATTATCCTTTGTTGCATGGAGCTCAAAATTTTCTACATCTCATTATGACGGAGATGTGTAATTACTTTCTTGCTCAACATGGAGTTGAAAAGTGGAATTAAAAAAAAAAATCAATATCATCCATAAATCAAAATTTTCAATATCCACCTTAATATATATATATATATATAGAGAGAGAGAGAGAGAGAGAGAGAGAGAGAGAGAGAGATGGTGTGTGTGTGTGTGTGTGTGTGTGTGTGTGTGTGTGTGTGTGTAACTTAGATTCATATTAACTTTGGATCTATCATGGAAAGAGAGGAATAAGTCCCTCAAGGTGAAAGAAAAATAGATTGAAAAAGCTTGTGAAAAGGTTTGCACCTCAAGAGATTTTATCCCTCTTGACATATAATAGATGTGGAGTTAAAATTAATCTTTATTTTTAGTTGAGGATAGGTTGTTGCTATTTAGTAAAAAAATCATCCATAAAACACCTTGTGTAATAGTAATGAAGAAACTCAATATACTTTTTCTTTTTAACTAAAGAAAAAAGTAGTTTATGATAAAAGATATAATCGTGTTTATTCAACATATTAGAAGCATCATCCAATAAATCCGGATTAAAAAGGATCATCCCAAAAATACAAAAAGATTTTGGCTATGCTCATAAGAAAAGTTCAATGTATTCAACTTGCAATGAACATAATAAACCGATACATATATCTCATAATTCAATATATGATAAGGGATACATGCATGTTAAAAACTAACCCAAAACATCAAATATAATCAGCCTCATGACATCATAACCTTTGAAAAAAAACTTCATAAAGAAACTCAAACCTTTCAAAACAATAATCTCTAAAAGATATACACACAATCTTAAGAAACCTTATCTAACACAATCAATAAGAATAATGTATTATGCCTAAAAGGTACACAATCAATAAGAATAATGTATTATGCCTAAAAGGTAGAATATGTAATATAATTACTTTCCTTCTTTTATACACAATCTTAAGAAACCTTACCTAACACAATTAATAAGGATAATGTATTATGCCTAAAAGATCAAATATGTAATATAATTACTTTCCTTATTAGTCCGTGTCACCTAACATATTAATGTATTATGCCTAAAAGATCGAATATGTAATATAATTACTTTCCTTATTAGTCCTTGCCGTGGGACTATAGCATAATTTCTATTGTTGTTTTACTTTGTATTAGTTTCTTTTGACTTTTAAATATCTATATTTTATCTTAAGTTTTTAGTTTGATTTAAAAATATATGTTTTAAATATTTAAAAAAATAGCATATTTTCTTACATATTATTATTGGTTCAAATAATTAATTAAAGCCTTATTACTCGGATGGTGGTGGATTTTTACAAAAACTCATTTTTAATTAAATATACAATATGTAAAGTATTACAATACATTAAATAGGAATTCCATGATAAATGAATAAAACGATAAAACCCCAAGTTTTATGTTCACCACAGGAATGCCACGACCGATAAATACAACAGATTTTGCGAATGAAGGCATAAGTTCCAGCAACTTATCGAGCATTGCTGGATTTGATCGAGGGTTATTTCCCCCATAGAAAACCGTGTAGCCTAAGGTTTGAAATTTTGAATATAGTGCATTGTCCTTCTCTAGCCACCGTTTCTCCGAACTCGTGGAAAATGCACCCAGGGTGTGAATTCTCTCCTTTTGCTCCCTTTCCCCGGAGAGTCGGTCTTGCATTGTTTACTTGTGGAATTAGGAAAAAATATACAAAAATAAAATCTTTATTAGTCCCTGACATAGGTGTAGAGGGACTATAGCGATCGATAAATCGTTGACTTCATATTAGTCTGTCATTTGACCACAAATATTTCCATATTATCTATTGTTGGAACTAGGGAACTGAAAACATCGATTTTTATATAAAAAAAAGTACTATATTTGTCATGATATGATTGGACAAGGGATTGGAGGTCTTATTGTTGGCTTCGCTATTCCCAATGTTATATATGTTGGCATGTCCAAAGTATTTGATCATATATGGTCTTTTTTGAATCATATATTTTGTTATGCATTCGTCGATGGTGGATTCGAATGTTTGGTTTAGCATTTTATGCTAGGTAAATTTATGGAAATGTTTGATATGGTGGCATATCCAAAGTTTGGCTTTCCGAAACATTCTGTGGTGTTCGAACTATTGTTACAAAAAATACAATTTTTCTTTTTGGGATACGTCAGAGTCCTGCCACATTGAATTTTTTTCTTAAATGTTTATAGTGCATTTCTGACAGACTTAAATGTTTACCTAACAGGTTTGGTAGTGTTGAATGGTTACTTAACACGCTTGTTACAAGACATTTTCTTATGTTTTTAAAAATTGTATGCTCCAGCGGGGTTGTTGGTTCGGTGGTCCATGCTTGCTTTTTGCATGCCACTGATTTCTTATTTGCATGTTGTCGTTGTTCTTGCTTGTCTGTTCGTGTTGTTGCAGTTTGGACGTTTGGGTTTTTGCAATCGCAATTGGAACAACATCGTTCCTGGGGGGGGGGGTTGTTGCTTGCTTCTTTCTTCGTTGTATGTTGTTTATTGTTGCTTGATTTGACTTTGCAGGGTACCGGTCATGTGCCTGCAGTTGGGCCTTTTAGTGCTTCTTAGCTGGATTCTTGTTTAGTGCTTGTTCTTGTTTGGCCAAGGTTTGCAAATGTTGGGATGCTGCATCTGCGGTTCGATCTCTGGTCACATTTTGTTTTGCACTGCAGTTTGCATAGAATACTATTAAGATAAAATAACAGACTAAAGAATTGCAGGCGGTGCAAATTGCATCTGTTACGCATTGAAGCAAAGTTTATTGGCCTCAAAATATATTTCATGGTTGCCGATGATTTTTACATGGATTTTGTGTTACCATGGTTTTATAGTTATGACAATGGCTTTTGTTGTGTGGGAGATATAGTTGTTCACTCCCTTTTACTTTCTTGTTGTAAACTGTGTTTGACTCTAGTTTTTTGCGCTTATGTGATCATTCCGAGCGACCGTCGTTCGGTTGCATAGTTGGCCACTTTTATGGACGCGGCTTCACGAATAGGTTCTATCGGACTATGATAGGTCGTGTTCGGTGTATACATTAGCTTTCCCGAATTAGTTCTCTTTAAAAAAATCCTGGGCAAAAGAGAATGCAATTTATGAAATTATAGGTTTCCTGGACTGCGGAGCTGTCATCCCATACATACCCAGTTTTTGAATCACGGGTTGATGGGGTAGGCGGCTTAAAATTGACAATCGGAGAGTTCCACGATATACAAACTGAAAATCGGTCAGTAGCAAGAGTTTCGCGATCATTCTGACCAACCACAATTGGGTTCCATATTTAGCTAGTATTATGGACGTGCCTTCGCGGATAGGTTGTATCGAACTATGGTGTATACATTAGCATTTCCGAATTAGTTTTCTTTAACAGTAGGGCTCCTGGACATAAAACATTGAAATTTATCCAATTATAGGTTTCCTAGATAACATAGATTAAACATAGGAAATATGTAATTTTATAGAGTAGATATATACAGCCTGCACGGAGCCGTCATCCCATACTTAATTAGTTTTTGCATCGCGTGTTGTCAGGGTAGACAACTGAAAATTGACAATCGGAGACTTCGACGATATAGAAATTGACAATCGGACTTGCGGACTATTTGAATTTGAAGGCCGTCATGTTCAAAAAAGTTAACATTATCGAAATAGTTTACTTTACATGCGTTTTACATACCCTAGTGGACAAAAAACACAAAAACAAATAGTGAGAATTTTTTGGATCGCGGGTTCTTGGGATGGCGGGCTCTAGGTTTGGTCCCTGTTGTTTTGTGTCCTACAAATAGCATGGACAGTTCCGCGATATACAAAATGAAAATCGGGCTTGCACACTATTTGAATTTCAAGGGCTCCTACAAAACAACTATCATTCTCGAATTACTTTTCTTTGCGTACGTTTTACATACTCTCATGAACAAAAACAAAACAATAGTAGTAATGTCTGTTACATAGGGCTCCATCCCTGCTACCTTCTGCGCTTCCCAATACACATTAAATATGCTTTGAAAAGTTAGAACCAAGCAGACGGGTTCGAAAAGATGGGCTTTAATAACTGGAAAGCTCGAGGACATCTCCAATTAAAATGAATAGACAGAAAAATATTATGGGATTTGGTAATTTGTTTTTGCCTGCATTTTAAATTTGCGATTTTTTTTTTTTTCCTTATGCAGTTTTAGTTTTCTTCAAAGATTCAACATAGTTCACGAACGTGTCGGCGACAGAGACCTTGATGTCATGTCCCTCTTTAATATTGTGCATTTCAAAATGATGGGCTTTAATAACTGGATGACATCTCCCATTAAAATGAATAGACAGGAAAATATTATGGGATTTGGTAATTTCTTTTTTCCTGCATTTTGAATTTGTGAAGTACTTTTTATTTTATTTTTTGCTTGTGCAGTTTTAGTTTTCTTAAAATCTTCGGCAAAGTTCATGAACATGTCACCCACAGAGACCTTGACGTCATGTCCCTCTTTAATATTGTTCATATCTTAGATATCAGATTTTAGAATCTGCTTGGATAAGGGAATTTTAATACGTGTTGGTAGTCACTATTGAGCGTACATATTAAAAAATATTGGCATTAATAAGTGAAAATATCAAGAACATCTTTCATTAAAACGAATCAACACAAAATCTATGGCAGACCATCCAGCCTTGCTTTTAAATACTTATTGTCATTTTTCTCTATGATCAAAGAGTTGTGCTTTAGGGTGCCTTTGTTCTAATGTTCCTGGTCATGCACATGTAAGACAACTTAGAGATGCGATTGACGAGCAGATGAAAGAATAGAGCCTGGTTTTATGTGACGTGAGCTTTGAATAAAAAAAAAACTTTGTTATACAAAGAGAAACTCAGAGAGGATGAAAAAAACAAAACAAGTATGTTATGGTTGGTGTTCTCCCTGTGTTCGATGCTTTGGTTCGTTGAAAATGCTGGATGGAGACTTGTTGGTTGAACTTCTTTGTTTTATTGTTGGGAATTGTAATGGATTTTGAGGTCGGGTGCAAAATAGTTCTTCGTTTAAGTATATAGCTTCTTCCAACAAAACAGATTTGGCAACTATATCGAGTTGTACAGATTGCACAAGTATTTTTCTACCTCAGAGGCGGGTATCAGAAACTGTATGGGTGGATAAAATGACATATTATCACTGCAAAAGTTTCTATTTCATAGTATGATGACCTACATGTGGGCCTGGTAGCTGACTTGACAGAAAGTTATGTTCTTTGTGAAAGTTTGTTTGGTTTCCTCTGGATATAGTTACAAACTCTACATATTTGGCATCACCTCTTAACATTCCAGACCTTTCTGTGCGTTGCCATATCTCCATGGCTATGAAGAAATATATATTATGATGCCATCTACAACATTTGATACACTTGCCATACCTGTTTTGGTGCATTCTGAAGCATTTGATGCACTTGCCACACCTCTACTGCTCGAAGAAGTTATGTACCTCAACAGAGTTTCTTTTTGCATCTGGGTTGGACATTCCTTCCAATTTACTGTAATAAAGAAAAGAAGTTACACATACAAATCCTCAGGCAGTCTTCTCAACCAAACAAACAATCGAATATAGGGAGAATACCAGTCACTACGTACTTGAATTAGTTTTCGCTGCTTTAGCTGTTGTGACATAGAACGACTCCTTCCACATTGAAATCGGCCTAAATGGCATTTGTAAGTTGTCTCGGATGTCAAGGGTCAGGAACATTGCAAGCAAAGCACCTTAAACCCTAACTTTTCGACAACAGAGGGAAATTAATACTTGACAAAGAATGGAATGTTGAATAAACAGGCATTGCAAGAAGGCCATATCTGGAAGAGAGAAGATATTCAAAAAAGTGGGATATATGTACTTGGCAGCATCGATTAAGTACAAAACTGTGAATAAGCTTCATCAATGTACATATTTTAAATTGGTAGACAGCAGGTGAAATCACAGTCGTTGTCGAAAATAGCCTCGGATGTATTTTGTAACCCACCTTACTTGAATATAGAATAATTTCGGTTTATTTTTTAACAGTATTTTCCAATTTTTGTTATTTGTTTTAATTGTATTTTCTACCTTTTCCCCCTGTGTGGTTAAACATGAAACACAAGGTTTTGTTTCTGCTACCCAGTACTTCAATCTAAATAAAACCTGGCATGTTCTTTGTTTACATTTTACATGTAAGAACAATTTTTCATAGGCCATACTTATGTGGCGGCGGCCCTGTATTTAAAGAAAGAAATTGGAGGACCCATCCTGCTCCCATTCTTCGGGTTCCGTGAATAGAATTAATAATGAGTAACGACAAGGTGGCTGAACTGTTGACGTAATGTTCCTATGAAGTTTGTTGAATATATTGCAACTTATTCTATTTGATAATATCCGTGCATATACACTAATATCAGTAGTATTGGAATAAATACAAAAAAAATTACTCTTCGGCAAAGCTTAGGCAATTATGTTTGGGTTTGTGGTATTAAACAACTATGTCCATTGTTCCGTCATATACATCTTCCAGCCTAAGAACTTCCGTAATCTACAATTTATGCTTTAATTACTTAAAAGTCACACCAAATTTTGATTGCATTTAATTTAATTTAGATATTGATGTTTATGGAGAGCCGGCGTTTGCTGATCTCATTGCAATGAATACAAGATGAATATATGATAAGGAGTTTATGTCGTTGAGACCACAATGCAAATTCATGTTTATTGTTGCGCTATGTACATGTTGCAGTCAAAATTTTTGAGGTTCCAGTGAAATTTGCAAGACGAAAAGCGTCTGGCAGATTGGGAGATCATTTTCATTTGAAACAGCCAATCCATTAACATATATTACTATGAATACTATTCAGATAAATATGAAAACTTTGTTCATTGATAGATGCTAGTATGAAAAATATTGAAATAGATATCGTAACTTTGTCTTGGCCAATACTTGCCCCGTTATCTGGGCACCAGGCCTCGAGTTCGCGGTACCCAGCACCTATGTCCCATGTTTCATCATATACATGTTGCAGTGAAACAACGTCAGTGATTTGTTCATTTCCATACTTGGCCAATTTTATGCCCGCCGTTGTGGGGTCAGTGCTTGTGAACCCAACTGCTTATCTTTTCGCAATATACATCTTGCACTGAAAAGATCTGTGATCTACAATTTCACCGCGAGTTCCTCGTACACATTTACTTCGTTCAAAGTATCTGTTGTTGCTTTCTATCCCTAGCAACTTTGCATCCTTCCTGATATACATCAACAATGCTCTTACTAGTGACAAGTGGACAAAGTGGTACGAAAGATACCTCTGTCATCTATAATTCATGATTTAACATCTTCATCTATATCCTCACATGACGGATCCGATCGAGTGTTGTTCCTTCCCATACTTAGACAATTTTATGTCCGTCACTGCAGGGCCGACACTTGTGAACCCTGATGTTCTTCTGCGAGATACTTAGTTCTTTTTCCCTTCTCTTGTTCCAGTATATTATCTACAATTCCACTACCAACACCTCCATCCTTTTTCCCTTATTTTCTTCCCATGTATTATGGGACTATAAAATATGGACATGATATTCTATAAAGCACGCACAAATTTTGCATTCCATACCTAGCGACATTTTCGATCACGGGTTCTCAGGCGTGCAGGCGAGCTCCAAAATTGGGCTCCATTGTTCTGTAGCCTACAAATAGAACCCAGAATTCCGCGATATACAAATTGACAAGCAAATCTGCGAACTGGCTAAGTCAACATTGCACTTCTATTGTTCTGTGTCCTCCAAACAGCACTCCCAGTTCCGCGATATAAAAATTGACACACGGAATGCAGAAATGGCGGAGTGCAGATTGCCATTGTTTACGAATGACAATCCCTATGAAGTATCTAACAGTATCAAAAAATTTATTTAGAATACTAAATTAGCACTTATTAATGAAAACTAGACACAGAGGTACGAAACAGTTGCAATTGCAGTCTCCGCAATATACAAATTCGCTATCGAACATCGTCCGCTCTTTCATCTTATAGATTATGCACTCAAATGTTCGAAGCAATACAATTAGAAGGTTCGGGCCTCACCTCCTCTGCAGATACCTTCTCATCTTTTTTTGGATCCTCCTTTTGGCGGGTTCATGAAATATGCAGCTCCAGCATTGGCGGGTTGGCATATCTTTATTTCCATCTATACAATCAGACGACAAATCCGATCGACCGTTGTTGCTTTCGATACTTGGCCAATTTTATGTCCACAGTTGTCGCGTTGTGACCAATTTTAGTTCCATTTATATCCTCACATGGAGAATTGAACTGACAGTTGTTCCTTTTCATACCTACTGACATTTATGATCACGGGTTCTCGAGCGAGCGGGCTCAAAATTGGCCCTCCATTGTTGTGTGTGTTACAAATAGCACCCAAAATTCCGCGATATACAAATTGAGAAGCAGAGTTGCAGACTGCCTGACTCGACATTGCACTTCTATTGTTCTGTGTCCTCCAAATAGTCCTTCAAGTTCTGTGATATACAAATTCACACACGGAATTAAAGGCTGACGGGGTAGAGATTGTCATTGTTTATGGATACTAATCCCTATGAAGTATTTAACATAATCTAAAATATTATTTTCAACACTAAATTACCTCTTAGTACTGACAACTGGACACAGGTGCAGGTTCCGACATCATCCGCTCTTCCGACATCATCCTCTCTTCCGTGTTACAAATTATGGATTCAAATTATTTACTCCGGTCCTCCGCAATATACAAATTGACTACCGGGTTCACATCTTGTATTCAAAATTTCCCTGATCTACAATTCCACCGCCGACTCCTTTCTCCTTTTTCCCTTTTCTTCTTCCCCTGTATTATGGCTCTCATTAGCTCCATGTATATAATCACACCTTAGGCAATTTTATGTCCACGGTTGTTGGGTTGGAAATCTACAATTCTATCGCGTGCTCCTCGAACTTGCAAGCTTCACTGTACCACGGTTGACAAATGTTCTTCCTAATATAATTTTTCTATGCTCTTACTAATGACTCTTACAAGTGACAGTTGCACACAGCAATACAAAATAGTTCGCATCCAACCATTCGCAACATAGAAATTGACTACCGGGTTCTGATATCGTCCCCTCTTCCATGTTACAGATTGTGCATTCAAATGTTTCGAATAATAGAATTTGACCATCCGGACCTCTGACCCTATTTTGGATCCTACTGTTCACGGATTCACGAAATATCAAATTCTTAGTCAGTGTTTCAGGTTAGCGCATTCGAAGTCTACTTCTTCTTCTTCCTTGATATGCATATTGCACTCAAAATATCCGTGATTTACATTTCCACCATGGACTCGTTGGTCCTTTTTTCCATTTTCTTCTTCCCTTGTATTATCGCTTTGTGGTTATATACATAGTTGTCTTTCGATAAACACTGGTTCCAGATTTGGCGGTTTGAGATATCTTTATCTCCATCTATATAATCACATGACTCCTCCGACTGACTGCTATTGCTCTCCATACTTAGCCAATTTTATCGCCATGGTTGGCGGGTTACGCGTATTGCAATCAAAAAGTTCTGAGACATACAATTTGACCCTGGCGCCCTCACCTTCAACAAATGTACCTTGCAACCCGATTTTGTAGCGATTTTTTTCCCCTACCCGCGACCTCCGTGCTTTCTTGCTATGCAATTAGAAACCTTTGATGCTAACAAGTCACCATGCAGGAACCGTCAACATTGTCATTAATGGGCGAAAAACTCGAGGAGATATCCCATTATTATGCATTAAACCAAGATGTGCGGAAACTTATTTTTTCCCTTCCGATTGTTCATCTCCAACACACGTCATCGTGTTAGGCCGCTCAAGAAATCTGCAATGCTTAATCGCTCCTTGCAATATCCACCATGTTCGCATTTCTATATATGCAATTAGTAGTGTTTAATGTTAACAACGCATCATGCAACAGCCGTCCAGATTGTCATTAATCAATGAAAGTCTCAAGGACATCTCCCATTCACACGCTTTCAACCAAAATTTGCGCAAGGTTGTATTAGCCCTTCCAACCTTTCATTTCATTCATCATTTGGAACAAATAAGTGTCTTTGTAGACCTATGGCAGCGGGTCAACAACATTTTTGTGGAGATACAATAAATATGTTCGCAGAAGAGGACCAAAGGTTCCAGTGGTCTAGGGCATACTTTTACTATTCATCTTGTTCCACCCAGAACGAAGTGATTTGGACCTCCGGAATCGCTCGTGCAGGCTGCGTCCCTGAGGTTTTTGACTGTAAGGAGGTGGTCTCTTGGTGCACCGAAAAATATATTCTAGGCCAAGTAATTATTCCACTGCGCGACCATTCTCATGTTTCTTTGTCACCTTAGCTCTTCCGCGAGATGTTGAAATTGTCGAAACCAACATTAATGTTCAGAGGACAAGACTGCAAGCAGTTTCTAGAAAAACATCATAAGAGGTTAGACATCTTAGCCGACTTCCTTGAAGACCCGACAAAAGTTCCTGAAGATATCACAAGGCTCCAGGTAAGTTCCTTTAGAAATCCATTCCGGGAAATTGCTTGGTTGTTTACAAGAATAACGGGACATGCATCCACAACAAGCATTTGCCATATAATTATTTATATTTTGTATTTCACAGTCAAGGAACAATACATTTTCGATTGGGGAAAGCTAATCTCTATTGGACTCTGTTCCCAGTTGTCATGATTCAAAGAATCGAATAAATTTTATATGTCATCCTACTTGATTTTCGCAATTGTGTATTGTTGCCCATTTCCAAAACTTTCTCTTTCCAATAAAATAAACCGTGGATTCAACCCAGTAACATTATGGCACGATGCCCTCTAGAGACACAAGGCCTCCCATTGTTTTTATGAAGTTTTTAATGGATTCATCTTAGTTTTCAAAGATTTACTGTTAGGTAAGGATGCTAGACGAATGTTTGGCCATGCAAGCAATTTTTTGAACAAGAAGGGCACACTTGAGCAAAAGAAAAATCACAGTCTCCTCATGGTCTTTGTCTCTAAGGAAAATTTTTCCTTCCTTCCATGCCACATCACGGACAAGATGTTTGTTGTAGAAATAGCAAGGCAATACAACCACTGGTTGCATTTTTTCCATAACAAGAAAAAAAAACAGTTCATTCCTCTGCCCTAGAAAGTCGGAGACTTCGTGTGTAGAAACATCAACAAGATTGACGAGTTTACCACCCATTTCAAAAAATTGAGCCTAACGTATGCTAAAACTCTAAAAGGGTTCGACGCCAATGCCATTTTTGGAGAACATTTACTGGATGTTGGTCTTAACACCTCTTTTATCCATAGACACCTGACCCAAGACAGGGACAGTGTCGACAACAATCCTACTTATGCCCATTGCGACGCAGAGACATTCCAAAGCGCAACCGAATTATACAGACAAAATGGTAAAGTATCAGGTGAGAAGAGTACCCAGTCCCCCGCCAACACTCCCAAGAGCATGACACCACGGAGCGTCCCTTCGACGGTCCATCCTGGTAAGAAAGCAACCCATAAATCTTCAAATGGAGGAGGAGATAAGAACCCTTCTCGCATAAATATTGATAGTTCTCACAAAGTTCCACTGACGAAGAAGAGAAAAAAAAATGCAGGCCACGCGGAGAAACCCGAAATTGACAGTGGAAAACTACAAATTGAAATTGAAGCTGAGCAGATGCAAAAAATTGGGTCGTCTGCGGTGGACATATCTGACACCGATCTTTTTGACATAGATGAATCCTTCATAATCCAGAGCACTATTTTTGACAGCCAATCTAAAAGTATGGTCATTGAAAAGAGAGATGTAACAAACAGGAAAGACAAATCTTGAATAGAGATTGACTTTAGCCAAATGACCCCATCCAAAATCTTCTCATTTCACCAGGTAACCGGTGACATTCTTCACAATTCCATTGGAGGAAGGGAGATGGATTATGCCAATATGAAACACTACCTCAACGAATTTGAACAGGCTTTCATTGCAACACCAGAATTTGTCAGTCCTTTGGCAAAAATCGTGCCTTCTACCACTCCAGCGAAGATGAAAGTATCCTCTACCCTCCTTGCATGTTCCAGATCCCTTGTAGAGAACAACATCAACAAAAGAATGCAGCTATTTACTGAAGCCTGGGAAGCATCGCAAAATTTAGTTTCCTTCGGAAAGAAGGCCAATGATTTGCTTGAACATTTGGAGGCGAATTTAAAAAATGAACAATTTTTTTGTCATCAGGTGTTGGACCCTTTTGCCAACTATGCCTTGAACACATCAGAACTAAAAACAAGACAAGAGAAACTCCCCTCCCCAAAGCGCACCAAAAAAGTAAAAGCATGCTGGCAAAAAAACATTGAGAACCTGCACCTCATTGTCAAATCATGCAAACAAGTCATATCAGGAAAGGAAAATTTATTCACAAGCCTGCTCCATATGGACTTAGCCGGAACTACCAACGAGGTTCAAGATCCAAACTTAATTCTAAAATCCTTGTCAGTCACCAAATAAGCATTCAAGGAACAAGTTGATATTTTAAAGAGGTTGTCTTTTGAAAAGTTTTACGGCATACTTCAACATCATCTAGATGAGCACAGGTGCTAGGTAGTGGACTATGCCTCACACAATGAAGAAATTGAACAGATTCTGCATAGTATTTCAATGGGTCTAAGGAAAATAGAAAATGACCTTTACGACATAGATATCCGGGATGAAATCAAAACAACCCCCATGAAAAGCTACATTGAAGAATGGTTCCAACTCAGAATGGAAAGCCTCGTCCAGGAAGGGCAACAACCGATCAACAAGAGTCCACTTCCCATAGATGACAGCAACAAAAACGCATCGGCTTCATAGTAAGTCTATACTGCCATCTTGTTTTGTTTATCATTCCAATTTAAGTCTATGTTATCATCTTCTTTTCTTTATCAATCCACTTATGTCCTCTTTAAATAGAAAATTGTAACCAAAGACTCATAAGTTCCAATTTCTTCTTTTCAGGGCTTCCTCTCTACCATTGCACACTTCTTTCGACGTTCCTAATTCTTGTACTCATTTCATTTTATGGTCCGCAGGAGCCCCAATCCCAGTCTATATGACAAACGCATTTAAATTTCCACAAACATGTAACAGACATTATTAATTTTTGTTAAATTTTAAAGAAAATTGATTTGAAAATGTCCTTATTGTATACTAAACTTTGGGTTTCCAGGAACCTTCTTGTTTGTTCCAAAGAAAACTAATTCGAATATGCTACATTTCTTGTCTCCTATTGTATGTTAATTTTTGGGTCTTCAACGACGTTGATGGTTTAAATGTTGATGTAATTTCCTGATATATATAACAACCATTATTTATTTTATAATAAGTTTCTATAGTTCACAAGGCCGCTTCTCAATTTGTATATCGTGGAACTGTCGATGGTTTTTGTAAGGCATGGAACAACATAGGCCCATTTTTTAAAGTGCCAACCCGACAACCCGCCATCCAAAGACTCGCTAATTATGGAATGCGCAGTATGTCCATGCTCTATAAAACATGTGCAAAGAAAACTAATTCGGTAATGCTATATCCTTTTTTTCCAAAAAAAAGTCTTAGTTTTAAAGCAAAGTAATTCGGTGCAATGGATGTTATTACTATTCTATTATATAACAGACATTATTAATTTCTGATAAATTTCTATAGTCCGCAACTACACCTCTCATTTTGTATATCACCAAACAGTCGGTGCTATTTGTAGACCACAGAACATCAGACACCCAATTTTCAGTGCGCTAGCCCGAGAACCCGCGATACAAAAACTGCCTACGTATGCAATGAGGGCTACAAATTTTGTATCTATAAAACTAAAAATTTACTTTATACAAATGCATATTTCGTATGTATAATTTATTTACTAAATATCTACTTTATACAAATACATTGTTCGTATGTATAATTTATTTACTAAATATCTACTTTATACAAATACATATTTCGTATGTATAATTTATTTATTTCTGATGACTTTCTATGTCCTAGTTTTAAAAATAACCAATTCGGTAATGCTAAATTTTTTGTGTCCAACAACCATTCAAACATTGATATTTTTTGATATTTTTTCAAGAAGAACTAATTCGAGAATACTATGGTCTGCACGCAAACCACATGTATTTCAACTTTCTAGCCACCTGCCTGTACTAGGTCACATTTACTCCCATACCAACCTGGCAAGGACTACGCTGCCATGCAACACTTGTTAAACTTGTATTTTTCTCATAAAATCTTCATTCGAATATGACACAAAAGTTTACCTGGTCTAGCATCCCCATACACGGTCACACTATTCGAACTATGGGGCACACTATTCGAACTATCAAAGTTGGTCATTGCAAAAGGAGTGGGCTAATTCGGAGCAATCTCTCCTCCCAATTATTTTTCCGGTAGGTTTTCTGGCGATGCAGTTATTTTCTGAACATTTGGGTTGATTTAAAATGGGGCAAAACTACTATGGTAAGGTTCTGAAATGCATGGAACTTTGATCCATGTCAAACTCAGGCTATCCCTGAAAATCTGGCCGGATTCAGGTCCATTTTTTTGCCGGAAAAGAGGGAAGATTGCTCCTTAGTTAGCTTACTCCCATTGCAAAATGGATAATCGATAGAAAGTGAGGAAAATCAAAGCTTCTAACAATTTTGCAGTGCAGTGGAGGGCTTCTATGTAATCTAGGAAATAGAAGCAGGTGTTGTCATTTCAGTTTCCACCATGCTTCACCAAAGACACTAGTCTTCTCCTCCTGGATCACAAAAAAACTGCAAATTCATCTACAAATTCAGAGACACGCCATCAAGAAGGTTTAGAAATGGGTTTTCACTACCTTAATTTTGTGCAGGCCTATTTCTCTTCCTTCTGCTTCTCCACCACTACCACTGGACATCTCCCTCAGGGATCAGGGAGTGTTAATCGTCTTTCTGCTTCTCCACCACTGCAACTTTACAACAACAAAGCTCCAACGTTACAACCATAGAGTTCAAAGAATTTTGTAAGTATCTCCTCTTAACTGTAATGCCCTTCGATTTCAACTGCGACGCTCTGATACCAATCTGTAACGCTCCCCCGGTCGTCATCCAACCCACTGGCCGGGTAGACACTACTTTGCAGAACAACAATCTCATACTTGATTGATAACATGAATTTAAAAACAGGTTAAGCACATTTAAACTCAGAGTAAATATAAAAATTACTGGTAACACAAATATTCCCTGGCATTAACAATAATTCATCTGCACAACAGAATACATGATAAAATATAAGTATGAACTTATGTTAAATGTTATGTTTTGCATGCCTGTGAACCCAAATCTATTTAGCTTTGAATTATAAGATATAGATAGGTTGGTCTCCATGCATTTACCTTAACGATGTAATTAGTCTGAAGGCCACTCTTTAGACCTTCCATTGTCGTTGCCTGTAAAAAGAAAGCAACAATAAAAATCAAAGAACCAAATTGACATCAATAAGCATAGTGCCTAAGCTATTTTCTATTAATGCAATGTTTTAAATAAAAACCAGTCCAAATGTTTTAAATACTATGTTCCAACAAATTGTAAAATGAGCTTACCTATTAAATATCATCTCACCTCAATATTCCTTGTTAAATGTCAATTATCCTTTGTTACATGGAGCGGCATTTTCTACAATGTATCATTTTCTATAGTTTATTAAGAGGGAGATGTGTAATTACTTTTGTGTTCAACATGGAGTTGATAGATAAAATTAAAAAAAAAATCAATATCATTCAAAAATTAAAGATTTATATAGTATAGAGAGATTTAAAGTAAAAAAATCTTATTCCTTAGTGAATAACATGGAGTTAGCTAACTTAGATTCATAACTTAAATTCATATTAACTTCAGAGAGAGATGAATCCCTCCATGTCAAAGAAAAATAGATTAAAAATACGGCAGGTCAAAAAAAAAATAGATTAAAAAAAAATTGAGAAAAAGTTTACACTTCCAATCAATCTCAATTTTACCAGTTTTGACTCCCTGCGTAGAACATGTGAATGCAGTGGTATTATTATGGTTATGAATATGGGAGCTTCAATTTGTCAGATGACAAGAGGCAGCGAAGGCTCATAATCATTCCATTCAATCTCAATTGAATGAAACGCCTTTGCATAAACTTGCTCTGTGAATACAAGGCTCTCCTTATTATGAATATGATTCTACGGAGATTTGAATTTATTTATTTTACTGGGAATAATACTATCATCACGTATTAAGCGCAGAAGGCGATGTTATAATTAGCACCAGGAGTGCAAGTGAAGGTGCTAGTGTTATCGTCCTTGGCATAGCTGTAGGCCTGTGGGCACTGCCCCTTGAAGTATTGGGAATAGCTGGTGGGAGGGCAAGTGACATTGTAGTCCCCCGTGCAACAGTATTGAGGCAAATTTAAAGCTGCACAAGCACTGTCGCATCCTTCAACTACTTGCAATTCTGTAGGGCAGTTGGCCGTTATGTTGCTGCTGCAGTCCACTGTTGGGCAGGTAGTGTCCGAGGGAGTTATTTTGAGAGGGAGATTGAATCCATCAACCAGAGAGATGTCATACGTGTCTAAATTGTTGTCCCCAGTAAGAGTATACTCAGCGAGCGTTGCAGGAGGCCGTCCAGAGACTTGACAGTTGAGCAAGCCACCGCAGTCACCAGTGTTACAGCTGCCTTGACCGGAGGCGTCGAAGGAGCATCCGGTACGTCCCCAGAATCTGCCTGCTCTTGTTCCCGCGGGCACCTCAACGCTCCATGTTTGGCCCTGTGTCAGAGCTTGACCGCCACCTACATATTATTTTATATATATATATATATATATATATAAAATAAAACTAAACTAAAAGGAAAACAAAATATTTCATAATACTATAACATTTATAATAATATTTCTAAATATGATATATTATATAAAAAAATATTTTACTTTATATATTAGTATACTTAATTTCTACCTTATATATTATTATACTTATTTATACACATAAATCATATGATGTAGATAAATAAAACAATTTAAAATTAGTTTAATCTCTATAAATTAGATTTTATGTATTATTATTAATAAATTACTAAAAACTAAAAAAATCAATATAATTAATATATTAATTAAATATATATATATATTAACTACTATAATAAGTAATAAATGTTAATTAATATACCTTCTTATATGACAACAAATTCTTGGAGGAAATGACTTTATACAACTATCTTGGAATTGATATTCTCCACAAGCTCAATTGGAATTATAGCATTGAGAAAAGGATTATTGGGCGATGGAAAGCTTATTATGCGTTTGAAAACAATTGTAAATCAGTTAATCTTTCGAGTTGGGATAAGAAGAAACTCCTCTTTGAGACTCTTGTTACACTTGTTATTCTTTATGGATGTGAAGTATGAGGTTGAAACTCCTCTTTGAGACTCTTGTTACACTTGTTATTCTTTATGGATGTGAAGTATGGGGTTGTAGTATCTCTCGTGAATCCTGGAGAAAGATAGAGCAAATGAAAAAGAATTTTATAACCTATAATCTCAAAATTAAAGGAAATATTCCCTATCCCATCATCCTCTTAGAAACATGCCTCTGCCCCATTGAGAGCATGGCTATGACTAGATACATAATGTATAAGAACAAGTTAAACAACATGGAAGACAAGAGGCTTACTAAAATTGCTTCAAAATCGAGTAATAACCACCATCAACTCAAGCGAGGATGGCATAAAGATGTCATGTCTTGGCTAACCTATTGGGGAATCATGGAAGACACCATTTAAAAAAAAATCAAATCAAAATTTAAGGAGAAAATGTGGTGTGATAAAGAGTTAGAGGAAAAAATAAAATTAAGTTATTATAAAGATGTAATCAACCCTAATCTAGAAGATCAAAATTATCTATCTGTTTTTCCAAGTGTAAAGAAAAAAATAACCATTGTTAAGATAAGAACAAATTCTCATGAGCTCCATAGTGAAACTGGGCTTTGGTCAATTCCTAAAATGCCATGGGATGAAAGAATGTGTCACCTTTGTGACACTAATAAGGTTGAGGATGAAAAACTCTTTCTCTTATATTGTCTAGCCTATACCCATATTAGATCTCATTTTCAAAATATTTGTCACACTACCAACCTTCCTAACCTCTTAACTCAACAGAAGTATGGTGATCTTGGAAAGCTTCTCTTAATGTTTTTCGAGCACAAAAATGAAATTCTAAAGAATCTCAAGTAATCACTTACCCTCTTAAGGTGTGATAGACCAATTCAATCATCATCATCATCATCATCATCATCATCATCATCATCATCATCATCATCATCATCATCATCATCATCATCATCATCATCATCATCATCATCATCATCATCATCATCATCATCATCATCAATTAATTAAAATATTTATATATAATTAAATTAATTAATTAAAATATTTATAAATAAAATTTTATCATTTTCTAATTTATATAATTAATATAATTAAATAATCAAATTAAAATATTTATAAGTAAAATTTTATCATTTTATTTTATATTTTATTCTAATTTTACATTTTATAATTAAATTAATTAATTAAAATATTTATAAACAAAATTTTATCATTTTCTAATTTTATATAATTAAATTATCAAATTAAAATATTTATAAGTAAAATTTTATCATTTTATAATTTTTATTTTATTTTTATTGCATATTCCTAAATTTATCTATATATTATATTATCCTTTTAATATATAAAACATATTTTCAATCTTATTAATCTATATAATATAATATGTTGCACATCCATGAATATATTCAAATATTATATTGACTATCTTAGTAATGTTGACTATCTCCATCCTGAGGATACCCTAGAAGTGTAGATTTTAACCTAGCGTATTTTATATTCATTCATAGTGATACATTGTTTACAATACAATATACATATAGGAGCGAGCGGCATCCAAAACCCTAACCCAATGACCTGGATTAGTCAACAACCTTAATTCCTTAACCAAAAATAGAAAACCGTCGGAAAAAACCATGTGTCGAAAAACCGCCCAACAATGGACACAAAAATCAAGGCAACATGAAAAACGAGGCAAAAATGTGACACATTTCTTGAAGAAAAACGTTTTCTCGGGGGCACTACCCCCAAACCCCTGCACAAGGGGTTTTCACCCCCCTACGTGCCTGGTGTAACACAAACACTAATACTCGTGCAAAGAATATAACACATACCCAACATTCTCCCACTTGTTGTTTTCTTTGCATACAGGGGGTTATAGGGTTACATAGTCAACAATCCAAGGCAGCAATGCCCATGGATCCTCTACACTGAGAGAACTTATGATTGCTCACAGATTTTGTTAATGAATCTGCAAAATTCATCAAAGTGTTCACCTTCATCAACAATACTTTCTTTTCTTCAACCATGTCTCTCATAAAGTGATATTGAATATCAATATTCTTTGTCTTTGAATGATAAGTCGGATTTTTCGCCAGAAAAATTACACTCTGACTATCACATTCTATCCTTACAGCTTGCTATACCAACCCAATACTTGAACACAATATTTGTAACCATACTTCTTCCTTACTTGCATGAGTGGTTGCCATGTATTCAACTTCTGTAGTTGAAAGTGCCACTACAAATTATCTTTGCTCAGCTAACTTATTGCTCCTCCAAACAGGTTAAACACATACCCACTTGTAGTTCTCCTACGATCTAGATATCCAGCCCAATCTGCATCCACAAAGCCATGTATATCCACCACTCTGTCCAATTCTGATCTTCCTTGGTAGCACAATCCATAGCTAGCAATGCCATGCAAATACCTGAAAACCCTTTTTATTGTTGTCCAATGCAGATTCCCTAGTTTTGACATATACCTGCTCAAAACTCCCATTTCATGTGCAATGTCCAGTCTAGTATAGACCATTGCATACATCAAACTTCCAACTGCACTCGCATATGGAACACGAGACATGTCCTCCTCTTCATGTGTCTTGGGACATTGATCCGCAGATAACTTTACACCAACAGGAATAGGGACCTTGAACAATTTACATTATTGCATATTAAACCTTTGCAATATTGTCTCGACATATTTTCTCTGATTTAACTGGAGTTTCCTCTTTTTCCTGTCTCTTTTAATTTCCATGCCCAAAATGAAATTTGAAGCACTGAGATCCTTCCTGTCAAATTTAGAGGACAACTGAGTTTTCACATCCTGGATAATCTCCGTATTGTTTCCTATCAACAACATGTCATCCACATACAAGACCAAATAAATTAAATGATCACCAATTAATTTAAAATACACATAGTGATCCTCTTTGCTTCTTGTGAAGCCAAGTCCTAGCATATACGTATCAAATTTTTTATACCGCATACTTGGTGATTGTTTTAAACCATACAGGGACTTTTTCAGCTTGCATACCATCTCCTTCTTTCCCTTCACAACATAACCTTCTAGTTGCTTCATATATATTTCTTCTTCCATATCCCCATGTAGGAATGATGTCTTCACATCCATCTGTTCTACTTCAAAATCAAATGTAGCAGCAACAAATAATAGAAATCTTCTAGAGGCTAACTTGGTAACAGGGGAAAAAATGTCACCAAAATCAATTCCCTCAACCTGGGAATAACCCTCTTCTACTAATCGAGCTTTGTAATTGTCCACTTTTCCTTTTGCATTCAGATTCCTTTTAAATACCCATTTGTTGCCAGTGGCTTTCTTCCAATTGGCAACTCCACTAGATCCCAAGCCTCATTCTTATCCAAGGTTGCCATTTCTTCCTCCATGGCCTTTTTCCAGAGATTTTCATCCTCTATATCCACTGCCTCCCTAACAGTTCTAGAATCATCATCAGTAATAGACAAAGCAAAATTTGAACGGAAATCAAATGGAGTATACCTTTCTGGTAGCCTTCTTTCTCGAACCGATCTCCTTAATACTAGAGTATGAGGATCTTCTTCTTATGATTATTGTTCTTATGTAGAGTTTGGTTCATCATCCTTTAAATCAAACTCTATTTTCTCTGGTTCTTCCTTACTTGGTAGGACTTCTTGTTTAACAACATCCTTAATTTCTCTAAATACCACATCTCGTCTATACACTACCTTCTTATTTTCTGGGTTCCAAAGATTATCACCTTTGAGACCATCTTTATATCCAATAAAGATACACTTTTCATCCATCTTATCTAGCTTACTCTTGGTTTCCTTTGAAACATGAACATATGCATCACAGCCAAATACCTTGAGATGTGTGAGAGAAGGCTTCTTACCAGTCCATACCTCTTGTGGAGTATTGTCATCCAATGCTGATGAGGGTGATCTTTTGACCAGGTAACATGTAGTACCCACTGCCTCTGCCCAGAATTCTTGCCCCAACCCGGAACCACTAAGCATGCACCTTGTTTTTTTCGTCAACGTCATGTTCATCCATTCTGCAACTCTATTATGTTGAGGTTTATATGAAATATTCTTCTGCCTTTCTATACCGCACTTCTTACACAATTCTTCAAATTCATTCCCGTAGAACTCTCCGCCATCATCTGTCCTCAACACCTTAATTCTTCTCTCTATTTGATTCTCAACAAGAGCCTTGAACTCTTTAAGCCTATCAAAGACTTCATATTTCTTCCTAAGGAAATATATACAAGTATTCATCAAGAACTGATCTATAAATGAGACATATTACATATATTTTCCCAATGATGGGACCTACACAAGTCTAAAAACATCACTATGAACTAGTTGTAAAATTATTTCCACCCTCGCTACACCAGAGGGCAATCTTACTCGATTTTTCGTCCCATATACACAATGTTTACATAAATCAAATTCCAGAGAGAATTTAGACATACCTTCAACCATACATTTACTGTGTAGTAGTCGAAGACCCTTCTTTCCGATATGCCCCAGTATTTGATGCCACAGCATAACCTTTTCTCCAAAGACTGTAGGAGGTCTTTCTTCTTCAACTCCAATATCAAGAACAATGGAACTATTACACCCATCACTAATAGTGCTTCCTTGCATCTTATACAGAGTTCCAAACCGAACTCCTTTCAACAACACCATTGATCCTAGAACCATCCTACAGGTTTCCTTTTCAAATATTGTTTTTACCCCTGCATCGTCCATTTTTCTTACAGAAATCAAATTTATGGCCAAACCTAGGATGTGAAGAACACTAGGTAGTTTTCTAATTCTTCCATATATGAGCCTCAACTTGACTTTTCCTCGACCTAAGATTCTGGTTGTCGAGACATCACCTACGAAAATATTACCTCCATCATACATTTGATATTCACAAAACCACTCCCTATGGGGAGTCATATGAAATGATGCACCTGAGTCAACCAACCGTGCCTCATGATCTGCATGTGTGCTTGAAGAATCCAACTACACATCCCTTCCTTCTTCCTTGGAGGTCTTTTCTTATGTAGAAGGAGATTCTTCAGATCCCTTCTTTTTCTAAACTTCGGATCTACACTACTTCTTTTATTGCCCCTCTTTTCCACATCTCCAACATACCTTTACAAACTTTCCAAGAGATTTAGATCTACCCTTAGACTTATATCTCCCACTTGAGAACTTAGATCTATTTATTTCCTGGGAACGTCCTCTTGCAAATAATGTGTCTGTGCTGTATCCTTCCATATTCTTTCGTCTCATTTCCTAAGACAACAAGGATGAGACCATCTCATCAAACCTCAAGGAAGTTGTATTACTAACTATGGACAAAACCAGATTATCCCAGGAGTCTGGTAAAGAACACAGTAAATTGATACATTTATCTTCATCTAAAATTTTAATCTCAATAGATACTAACTGACTTACCACATTATTGAATGCGTTCAAATGATTTTCCACCGAGTCTCCATCTCTCATCCTCAAGTTATACAATTTATTTCTCAGGAATAGTTTATTTACTAGGGACTTAGATTGATACAACTTCCCAAACTTATCCCATAAATACTTGGTTGTATCTTCCTCTGACACATTCAGTAATACAAAATCTGAGAGACACAGTCAGATTCTTCTCTTTGCCTTTCGATCCAAATGTTTCCAGTCATATGTTGAAGTTCCTATAGGTGCAGTACCTGGAACTATCGCAGTCCATTGTTCTATGTCCACCAACAGATCTTCCATCTTGAGCTTCCACAGCTCAAAACTTTTCCCGTTAAACTTCTCAAACTCCATTTTCAAATTGATTTCCATTTCTTTTCACCTGAAAAATAAATACCAGAGATCTCCCACTGTAACAAGGCTTATCACAGTCTCGAGCCAAACCCTTGACCACAAAGGCGTCCCCCTAAAGCTAACAAATCTATGATACCAAATGTAGATTTTAACCTTGTACAATATTTACTACAAACAAATTTTTAGTAAAAGAACAGAAAAGATACAATGGAAAATACAAACATTTTTCCCCAGGAAACCCAAACCAGGAAAACAAGCATATTCTATATCCAGTCATAGTGATACATTATTTACAATACAATATACATATAGGAGCCAACGACATCCAAAACCCTAACCTAATGACCTAGATTAGTCAACAACCCTAATTCCTTAACTGAAAATAGAAAAGCATCGTCAAAAACCATGTGCCGAAAAACCGCCCAACAATGGACACAAAAATGGAGGCAACATGAAAAATGAGGCAAAAATGTGACACATTTCTTGAGGAAAAAAATTATCGGGGGTGTTGTCTCTACACCCCCTCAAACCCCCGTGTGTGCCTGGTACAATGCAGACACTACTACTCGTGCAAAGGATATAACACATACATAACAAGAAGGTCATTTGTGGTGGTTCAACATGTCATTGTTTTCCCTAAATTCTTACAAGCTTCCTTTATGACCTAAGGCATAGGTTTTCTCTCTCGATCATGTCCAAGGACCCAAGACCCATACCCAATGCTCAAAATATCCTATTGATGCCCATATTCCCACTTGAAGGCCAAAGATCCCATCATGAGGTCATTTATGGTGGTTTGAGGCATCATTCATGACACTTGAGCCTTAGAATCTTCCTAAAACCTCAATAGGTTGGGTGTTGTAGTTTGAGGCATTATGTTTGGGCCTGGATGCCTAGAATATTTGTACTTCGAATAAGGCTTGGGTTTCTACCTTGACTATATCAAGTCCTTGAGACACATATCTAATGCTCAAAACCATGTGAGGGCACTAACATCCTTTCTTAGAGAACAAGGATTCCCTCTAGAGTTCATGTGTGGTACTTCAAGGAATTGTTCATGGCTCTAGATGCCTAAAATATTTCATTAGGACCTAAGGCATGATCTTCTTCCCTAGATTGTTTTCAAGACCCTGGGACACATACCCACTACTAAAACCCTCCTAGTGGCACTAACATGCCCCCATAGGAAAATACACCTTTAAGAGGCCATGAGTGGTTGTTCAAGGCATCCTTCTTGGCCCTAGATGGATAGAAGCTTTAATTAGGTCCTAAGGTTCATGCTTCCTCCTGTGACCATGTTTAGGGCCCTGAGACCCATACCTAGTGCTAAAAAATAATAATGGTACCTATATACCTTGTTAGAAGTAAAGGATGCCCTCGAGAGGTCATTTGTAATGATTAGAGGTGTCATTATTGGGCCTAGAAGCCTACAACTTCCTTTAGGGACTAAATTTTGGGATTGTTCCCTTGACCATATCCAAGGTCCATAGCTTCGTACTTAATGTTCAAAACCTCATAATGCTGACTATCCCCATCCAAAAACCAAGGATACATTGGAAATTCCCTTTGTGGTTGTTCAACATGTCGTTATTGCCCCCATATGACAAAAGCTTCCTTTATGACCTAATGCTTGTGTTTCTTCTCTTAACCATGTCCAAGAACCCAAAACCCATATGCAATGCTCAAAATATCCTAATGATGCCCATATCCCAACTTGAAAGCCAAAGATCCCCTCGAGAAATCACCTATGGTGGTTTGAGGTGTCATGTATGACCCTTGAGACCTAGAAGTTTCCTTAAACCTTTAGAGGTCAAGTCTGGTGGTTTGAGGTATCGTGTTTTTCCTTGGATTCCTAAAATATTTATACTTCTACTAAGGCTTAGGTTACCACCCTTGATCATATCAAAGCCTTGATATCCATAGATAATTCTCAAAACCTTGTGAGGGCACTAAGATTCTTTCTTAGAGGCCAAGAGTACCCTCAAGAGGTCATTTGTGGTGCCTCAAGGCATTGTTCATGGATTTAGATTCCTCGAAGTTGTCTTTGGGACCTAAGGCATGGAATTCTTCCCTAGATTGTTTATAGGGCCTTGGGATACATACTAACTTCTCAAAACCACCTAATGGCACCAAAATCCCTAATCATAGGCCAAGGATCCCTTCAATAGGTCATGTGAGGTTACTTGAGGAATTATTCTTGACCCTGGATAGATAAAATATTCCTTTAGGAATTAAGGTTCATGTTTTCTCCTTGAATCATGTTTAGGGCCCCAAAACCCATACCTAATTCTAAAAAATGCTAATGGTACCTATATACCTAGTTAGAGGTAAAGGGTGCCCTCTAGAGCTTCAAGGTGTTATTATTGTCCCCAGAAAGCCTATATAAGATTCCTTTATGGCCTAACTCTTAGGATTTTTACCCTGACCATATCTAGGTTCCAAAGACTCATACTTAATCTTCGAAAAATCATAATGTTGACAATCCTCATTTGGAGACCAATGATACCCTATCAAGGACCTTTTTTATGGTTCAACGTGTCATCGTTGTCCCTATGTTCCTAGAAGCTTCCTTTGGGACCTAAGGCATGAGTTTCCTATCTCAATCATGGTAAGGTGTCCAAGACCCATCCCTAGTGCTCCAAATATCCTAACGATGCCTACATCCCCACTTGAAGGCCAAATATCCCCTCAATATTCTTGATTTTTCAATAAGTTAGGTTAAGCATGTAGTTCATTTAATTTTGCATTTGTATTAACCATAAACAAGAATGTTGCAGCAACCAAGATCACAAGAAGAAACACCATGCACAAGAACACAAGAAGTATCTCAGGAAACCCTTCTCAACAAGGGAAGAAAACCCAACCAAATCCTTTGTTATATTCTTCAAGAGAAATACATTCACCACCAATAAGACTTGGCACACAAGAGGGTGCTCAAACCCTAGAAGACTAGTGCCTAAGAGAGGTGTGCACTTTTTCCAAGAGGATGTACTTGCTGAATTTTCTAAACTTGTGCGAAGGATATGATTCCACAATGGGGAATCTTCCTTTACTTATATTAGACGTGTCCTATCAACAGAAGTGTATATTGGCACAACAGGGCTGACCTCTCTAAGTCACATTATAATTAATATTAACCAGATTAATTATTATTTACATTTATTAATAATTGTTAAATTATGAGCTTGATTTCTTATGCAGATTAATTCTTTTATTTTCTTCAATACTTTGATTCCATCTTAATATACTTCAACAATTCAAAATCATAATCAAATAGCAATAATTATGTAGATAAGTAAACATGCATATCAACAACACATATACCCTGGGGAAACCCTGTACAGGGAGAAAAACCCCAGCAAACAATATTCCTTTATTGCAATAATAATGTAAGATCTCTTACAAATATCCACCATGTATGTTCTACTCTCAAAGAGCTTGCCAAGATGACTCTGACATGGAAAAGACTTACAAGACCTTCCTGAAATACACCTTTGATATGTTGCCTCTTTATCACTGATGTGCTCCTCTATTGCTTCACCCTCAACCTGCATATGAAAACTGTGTTTCAAAAATGTGTTGCAGAACTGTGTTGAAGAGAGGGTTCAACCTCTTCTTATATAGGTTGAAGAGGGGAAGAGGGGAAGCTCGAAATCAGGGATGATTTTAAGGATGGAAATTTATATTAAAATGTAGAAACCTGGGCTAATCTTACTAGTCCTTAATATGAAAAATATAAAATGTTTGCCAATAGTTTAATAAAAATATTCAAATTTCTAAGGATTTTATATAGTTTCTATAAAATTTTGGCAATTTTTAAGGTAAAATAATTTCATTCTATGGAATTTGGGCGAATCGTTTTTAGAAAAAAATGGACATTGACGAATCTTTTTTTGGGTAAAAACATGGAAAATTAGGCCATTTGCGAAATTTAGCCCCTAAAATCATCTATGCTCGAAATAGTAACCTAATTGCATGCATTAAACATAACTTAGCTTCATGCTTTAGTTCGAACTTAGAACTAGACTTGAGATTGGTTACAACTCAGCTTTACACTTTAGTTCGAACTTAGAACTAGACTTGAGATTGGTTACAACTCAGCATTACACTTTAGTTCGAACTTAGAACTAGACTTGAGACTAACATGCTTTAGTTCGAACATAGAACTAGACTTAAGACTTTAGTTGCAACTCAACATTACACATTAGTTCTAAAATAGAACTAGACTCAAGACTTTAGTTGCAACTCAACATTACTAAAATAGAACTAAACTCAAGACTTTAGTTGCAACTCAACATTACACTTTAGTTCTAACATAGAACTAGACTCAAGACTTTAGTTACAACTCTTGACAAGGCAATTCGAAATTCTCTTCATGGTGGATAATGTTTACACGTGCCAACGCACTAGATCAATACAATTACATCATTTGCAATATTAAGAATATCATTTGTTTCTAGCTCATAGGAATTTTATATTCAACCTAACTTTTGCTAGATGCCTTGACTTTTGCTCATGGCTCACAAGGTTTGACTAGGCTCACAGAGGTTGTATGTTCCCCCTAACTTTTTCACTAGTCTGTCTATGCTCACAGAGGTTGTACATTCCCCCTAACTTTTTCACTAGACTATCCATGGTCATAGAGGTTGTACGTTCCCCCTGACTTTTGCATTAGAATCACATAGCATCTTGTTCATCTTGACTTTTGGTTTGACTCACAGAGGATGTACGTTCCCCCTGGATTTTTTCAATACCTCAGAAGATTGGTTGATTCTCCAAATATCCCTAGCTAGACTCAGGGTGGCCCATATGGCCTCTCATTGGAGAATGACTGTCGATGCTGCCAAATTTAGCACTCCCTCTCAATGAGGGATTCATTGTCAACCACACCAAGCTTGCCTCTCAGCTGCACAAACTGTCTCGAGGTCAGAGGCTTGGTCAGGATATCAGCTACCCGCTCACTCATGGCTATGTACTGTAACTTTATAGTTTTTTCTCTGGACCAAGTCTTGGATGTAGTGGTACCTCATGTCAATATGTTTTGACCTTTCATGAAATATTGGGTTCTTTGTTAATTTTATGCAACTTTGATTCTCACAGTGAACCACCGTCGTCTTGAGCTTGTCACCAAACAACCCAGAAACCAATTTTCTAAGCCATATTGCTTCCTTGCTAGCATCACTTGTTGCAATGTACTCAGCCTATGATGTACTTTATGAAATGGATCCCTACTTTCGGCTTGACAAAGATATCATAGAGAATCCTAAACTGAAGTAGTATCTGGAAGTACTCTTCTGATCCACTGGGATTCCTTCCCAGTCAGAATCTGCATACCCATGTAGAATAAACCACCACTGGATGTATATCTCAGACCATAAGTAATGGTCCCTCTGAGATATCTCAAGATGTGCTTTGCTACCACCCAGTGTCTCTGTCTCGGTTCAATCATGAACTGACTCATTGCAATCACTACATAGCATATATCTGGCCTAGTGTGGATCATGTACATCAATGATCCAATCAACTACCTATACATGGTGGGATCAACCAAATCTGAACCTGTATCATAATCATGTAGCTTCCTCAGGTTGGTAACCATTGGAGTAGACATGGATTTGCAATCCATCATACCAAACCTCTTTAGTACATCCACTATGTATTTTCCTTGTGCTATAAATATCTCGCCCCGTCTTTGCCACACTTCCAATCCTAGCAAGCAATGCATCAAGCCTAATCTTTCATCTTGAATTCTGAGGTTAGCTCCCTCTTAAACCAGGATATTAGCCCTTCATCTCATGTTAGAAAGAGATCATCAACATACAAGATTAGTATAACAAGTTGGTTACCTCTTACCTTAAAGTACATATTTGCATCAACATCACTTTTCTAAAATCCCGGGATTTTAAGAAAGCCATCAATCCTGTCATACCAAACTCTAGGAGCCTGCTTAAGACCATACAAGGCCTTCCTTAGATTTCATACATGAGTGTCTTTGTTATGAAGTACAAAACCATCTGGTTGTTCCACAAAGACCTCATGTTCAATCTTTCCATTCAAGAATGTTGTTTTTACATCCATCTGATGTAGCTTCCAATCAAGAACAGGAGCTAAAGCAATAATAGTTCGAATGGAAGTATACCTGGCTATAGGATAAAAAGTCTCTGCGTAGTCAATTCCTTCTTTCTGAGTGAATCCTCTGGCTAAAAATATTGCTTTGAACTTTTCCACACTTCCATCAGTTGCATGTTTGATCTTATATATCCATTTGGAAGAAACCATTGATTTGTCTTTTGGCCTCGGCACAATGTCCCAAACATTGTTCTTTATAATAGACATGTATTCCTCAAGCATGGCATCCTTCCATACTTGTAATTTATCTTCTTATTCAAATGAAGAAGGTTCGACATCACTAATGTTGCTCATCAGTGCAACATAGCCTCGAAACCTATGAGTCCTCTTCCTTTCCCTGAAAGTTCCTTTGGGAGCAGTTATCCTTTCTGCTTCCTGCACTATTTATTTAAGCCACCCTGGATTCCTTTTGGCTGGAGGTTATTCAAGAGTTCTTTCTAACAATTCAGTAGGTTCTAGGGGCTCATTACTTGGCCCTTCATGAGGTTCCTCCTACTCATCTGACTCTTCATTTTCAAAAGAGGGTGAAGTTGGTTGAACTGCTTCCGAATCCTGCTGAGGCTCTCTGGATTTCTTAAATGCGGCTTCCTCATGGAAATTCACATTTATGATTACCTCTATTTGCCTCTGACCTAGTACATAAATCCTGTAGTCCTTGGAATTCTCACTGTACCCCACAAAAACTCCTTTCTTGCCCGAGGGTTCCATATTTGTCCTCTTTTCCTTAGGGACATGAATATACACAGGACATCCAAATATCCTTAGATGCCCTACTTCAGGTTTGATCCCTGAGAAGACTTCTTCAGGAGTCTTGTCCTTCAAAATAGCATGTGGACACCTGTTTTTAATATACACGGAAGTGGAGGTAGATTCTGCCCATAAATAATTTGGCAGATCCTGGTCAAACATCATTGCTTTCATTGCCTCACAAATAGTCCTGATTTTCCTCTCAACAACACCATTTCATTGAGGGTTATATGGAACGGTCAACTGTCTCTTGATTCCTACTCACTTGCAAAAATCCTCAAACTGAAGAGATTCAAACTCTCCTCCATTGTCTGTTCTAAGGATTCTGATGTGTTTCCCTATCTGCTTTTCAATAAAGGCTTTATACTCTTTGAATTTATCAAATGTGTCACTTTTAGCTTTAAGAAAATATATCCAACATTTTCTTTAGTAATCATCAATAAAAATGACATAAGTGAGGGAGATGGCATGGGACCACATGCATCAGAGTGAACCAGATCTAAGATTCCCTGAGCTCTGTTGTCACTACTAGGAAATGCTTTCTTTATATTTTTACCTAGAATGCATCCCTTACAAATTTTATTTTTACTAAGAGAAATAGAGGGCATGCCACATACCATGTTATGTAGATCTAGAATATCTTTGTAATGAAGATGTACAAGTCTTTTGTTCCACAACTCGCTGGAGCTAGTTGCATCATAAGCCAATTCCTGAACTGACAGTCCTGACATGACGTACAGTCCTCCACTGCGAGTTCCAATGGATTCTACTATACTTAAGTGGCTACCTTTATCCCATAGTAGTGCCTTCATGTCCTTGAAGATCACCCAATATCCCTTTTCCTCAAGGGTTGCAACTGATAGTAGATTCTTCTTGAGCCCTGGAACATATAATACTTCATCAACATGAAGTCTAGCCCCAGATTCCAATCTGAAGGAGATAGAGCCTACTCCCTCTATCTTGTAACATTTTTCATCCCCAAGCTTGACCTTCTCTGCAAAAGATTTTGTCTCGAAATCTAAGAGGATCTCCTTGTATCATGTCATGTGCTTTGATGCACCATTGTATACTAACCAAGTTTTCGGCCCCATGGAAACTGAACTGGATAAGGCAGAAACCAAGTAATATTCTTTTCTATTTTCTTTCTCATTAGAAGGACTTCTCTGATTTTTTTTGGATTCATCATCCTCAACAGTTGAGGCATCATGTTTCCCTTTCCTTGGATATTTCTTTCTAAACCAACAATTTTTAGCAAAATGACCCAACTTATTACAACTAAAGAATTTAATCTTAGATGTATCAATATTCTTTCCTTTGAATGTACCTTTGGTGTTTGGCTTCCTCTGAGAGCCTTTCTGAAAAGTGCCTTTCTTCTTTCCCTCAAATATTGATGCTAAAGTTGAGTGCTCTTCTTTTGTTGGCTCGCTCCTGGTAGCTGTGCGACTCTCCTCCTGGAGGAAATCATGACATAACCTCTCAAATGTGGGATGAATCTCTCTCCCACTTACACTGGATAATAAAGTCTCCCATGAAGAAGGAAGACCGTAAAAAATGGTCTGCACTAAATCATCATCGTCCACTGTCACCCCTGTGACCAAAATATGATCTCTGATCTTGGCTATCTTGGAACAGAAATATGCCACTAATTCACCTTTCTCCATATTCAAATACTTAAGCTTGTGCTTAAGTGTCCTCTTTTGACTTGGAGTTTATTTCTCATATAGATTCACCAAGGTATCCATACAGTCCTTGGAAGTCATTAACGAATTCATTGCAAGCATTATACTATCTTTGACTGAGTCAAAGATGATTCGCTTGGCCTTTTCTTGACTCTTCTTGAAGGTCTCTCTTCCTACATTATTCGTGGGTTCCTCCACCACGGTGGTCACATACTACTCAAGATCATGCTCCTGCAAGATATTTGTTATACGGAGCTTCCACACATTAAATTTGGTAGCTCCTTCGAGCCTATCTTCGACCCTGACTAAAATGGAGGATGCCATGGTCCTCACACTAGAAACTTAATCAAGCTTGCTTGGATCTGTGTGTACCTTCTACTGCACTTCAACATGTTTAACACACCCTAAGCTCTGATACCATGTTAAATTATGAGCTTGATTTATTATGCAGATTAATTCTTTTATTTTCTTCAATACTTTGATTCCATCTTAATATACTTCAACAATTCCAAATCATAATCGAATATCAATAATTATGTAGATAAGTAAACATGCATATCAACAACACATATACCCTGGGGAAACCCTGCACAAGGAGAAAAACCCTAGCAAACAATATTCCTTTATTGAAATAATAATGTAAGATCTCTTACAAATATCCACCATGAATGTTCTTATCTCAAAGAGCTTTCCAAGATGACTCTGACCTGACAAAGACTTAGAAGACCTTGCTGAGATACACCTTTGATATGATGCTGCTTTATCATTGTTGTTCTCCTCTATTCCTTCACCCTCAACCAACATATGAAAACTGTGTTGCAGAACTTTGTTCAAGAACTATGTTGAAGAGAGGGTTCAACCTCTTCTTATATAGGCTAAAGAGGGGAAGCTCGAAATAGTAACCTGATTGCATGCATTAAACATAACTCAACTTCATGCTTTAGTTCGAACTTAGAACTAGACTTGATATTGGTTACACCTCAGCTTTACACTTTAGTTCGAACTTAGAACTAGACTTGAGATTGGTAACAACTCAGCATTACACTTTAGTTCGAACTTAGAACTAGACTTGAGACTGAAATTCTTTAGTTCAAACTTAGAACAAGACTTAATACTTTAGTTGCAACTCAACATTACACTTTAGTTCTAAAAAAGAACTATACTCAAGACTTTAGTTGCAACTCAACATTACACATTAGTTCTAAAATAGAACTAGACTCAAGACTTTAGTTGCAACTCAACATTACTAAAATAGAAGTAGACTCAAGACTTTAGTTGCAACTCAACATTACACTTTAGTTCTAACATAGAACTAGACTCAAGACTTTAGTTACAACTCTTGACAAGGCAATTCGAAATTCTCTTCATGGTGGATAATGTTTACACGTGCCAATGCACTAG
>ML788413.1:97548-119719 GCA_009831015.1 Picea engelmannii
CCACTTTGGAGTTCATCCATTTGTGCACCTTATCAATCATGATAAGACAATAATGAGTCATATATACATTTTTCCAACAATGCATCATATACCAATGAAACCATATCGATCCATCTTCATCATGTATCAATGACAACTCATTGGTCCATCTTCATCTATGCATTATCATAAATGACAATACATATTATATTACAGCAATCATCAATCAATCAATCCTTTGGCATCAATCAATCACTTGACATCAATCAATCAAACCATTGGCATCAATGACAACATGATCCAACATCTCTTCCTCAACGAAATGTGTTAGATGATTTTTAAGACCGATCATGTGCCTGGAGGCACCACTGTCAATTAGCCAAGTATTTTCATTGATAGGAACCATACCTAAGAGTGATGAGATGTTGATTTCTTCATTTCTTTGAGGTCTTTTCTTCCTGGAATTGAGCTTGCTTGAATCATCAAGCTTTCTTCCCATCATGATTTTGCTCATATTCACAAACCCTTGTCAACTAGGCTAGAAAACCTAACGGTTAGGCTAGGCTAGCACTTTTAGGTTTTGTTGGGATTAAGAATGCCAACAATAATACTTGATAGATATTATAGCCCTGGTGAGCTGAAGATATTCTTCAAGAAGTTTGCATAAACACAATTCTGAATTTTTTCTACAGAATTTGGCGAAACCCTAGAAACCCTTAGAGCCAAAAAATAAAAATGCTCAAAAATGAAATCTGAGACTTGTTGGATGTGATTTGAAGGAGGCTGTACACTCCTATGTTCTTTTTAGCTCCAGTGTCCAAGTTTTGAGTGTTGGAAACTCTCAAAAGGGTAGGACGTACAGAATTTTTGGGGACCCTAGGAGGGTCATACGGTTTCTGCAGAAGTGAGAGAGAATGGTTGGAAAGTGCTTGTGCAATGGGATCTTCAAGATCTATGCTCTAAAACCATGTTTATTATTCAATAAGTTAGGTTAATCATGTAGTTCATTTCAATTTTCATTTCTCTTAACCATAAACAAGAATGTTGCAGCAACCAATATCACAAGAAGAAACACCATGCACAAGAACACAAGAAGTATCCTAGGAAACCCTTCAAAAAAAGGGAGGAAAAACCAGCCAAATCCTTTGCTATGTTCTTCAAGATAAATAACTTCACCACCAATAAGACTTAGCACACAATAGGGTGCTCAAACCCTAGAATACTAGCACCCAAGAGAGGTGCGCACTTTTCCCAAGAGGATGTACTTGCTGAAATTTCCAAACTTGTGTGAAGGATATGATTCCACAATGGGGAATTTTCCTTTACTTATATTAGACTTGTCCTATCAACAGAAGTGTCTATTGTCACAACAGGGCCGACCTCTCTAAGTCACATTATAATTAATATTAACCAGATTAATTATATTTTACATTTATTACTAATCACATTAAGGTGGGGGCGACCTGTACCCTTTACATTACAATTAGGGTTACAGGAAGGTCTGACTCTTGAACAATATATCAAGGGATATGATACACCCACTAATTCTCATCCACTAGGGGCACATCCATAGGGATGTCCATATCTCTGGCTCATTGCATTACACAGAAGAACCAGATATTCACGCATTCACTTGTGCTCGTCCACAGGCACGCCCACTCTACAGATCTTCTTTCCCACTTCCTCACACAAAAGAAACATCTGGATTTTCTCATCAACTCTATCGCTCAAAGCAGGCTAATAGATCATCCTCGTCTATGTTCAAGAGACAATGCACCCAGCACTTTATGATTTCACATGTTCCCCTTGTGCTCAACCACAGGCACGTCTAACTCAATAGATCGCCTTTCCCACTGGATAATCATCTGGAGTTATTCTCAACTCTCTGAATGGAGGAGGTCATCTCTATGTTCCAGCTCTGTCTCAGGTAGGAAACACATACTCTTCTTAGAGGCTTTCTCTCAGGTTTGTAAGCTGGAGAAAGACTCACATAGCTACAATGATCCACATCTCACATGTTTGTAAGCTAGAGAATGTCTCACATAGCTACAATCATCAACAAATACAACATGTATGGTGGTTTGAGGTGTCATTCATGGTTTTTGAACCCTAAAATCTACCTAAAACCTAAAGAATTTGGGTGTGGTCGTTTGTGATTTCATATTTGGCCCTAGATCCCAAAAATCTTTGTGATTCAACTAAGGCTTTGGTTTCCCTCAACCGTATCAAGGCCTTAATGTTAAAGTTTATGATATTATTAGGTTACTTTCAATCTACTAGATAACAATAGCACAAATAGGATCACTGAGAGAAACACAATCACAAGAGTACACAACATTTATCCTAGGAAACCCTCACGGGGAAGAAAACCTAGCAAAACTTCCTTAATATAGATAGACAATACAATTCCAAGACAATGAACCAAACAACAGGGAAATTCCTCTCCCAAGGATGTGCCTCTCTCTCTCTCTCTTCCTTCTTCTGGCAACTGGTAACTGCAGCTTCCTTCAATACTTGCGCACTAGATGAGTGAGATGAGTGTGTGTCTAAATGAGGCATTTGCCTCTCTTATTTATACAATCTGGCAGGTGTTGAACTGAGGTGTCTTTTCACTAGTAGGGCCAACTTCTCAATTTGGGTGGTTAGAACCACCTTTATTTAATATGGGGGATGACTTCTCATTTTGCCTATTACAATTAGGGTTTGACCAATCCGCAAAAGGGGATTTGGTCAATTACAATTCCCGACATGATCAATCCACAAAAGGGGATTGATCTAATCAATAATAAATATATTTTATCTTTATCCACAAAAGGGGATAACAATATTCTTTGCAATTACACAATATTTTAACACTCCCTCTTAACAAGAAGGATATTCTTTATCTTTTGACAGGTCACCGGATGTCAACATCAACTAGGCAACAACATCCACTGGATAACATCATCAACTGGACAACATCATCAACTGGGTAACATCATCAACTGGGTAACATCATCAACTGGGTAACATCATCAACTAGGTAACATCATCAACTGGATAACATCATCAACTGGGTAACATCATCAACTCGATAATAGGAGGCATCAATATAATCCACTTGGTCATCTGGCATCATGATCACTAACTAGCATATCTATAGATCATCGAAAGTTTTGTTCTCTTTATCTTCGTGTAGAAGATACTCTTTCTTTCTTTCATCTTCACGCAGAAGACACTTCTTTCTTATCTTCACACAGAAGATATCTTATCTTCACACCAAATATATTCTATGAGTTTTTCCATTCTTTTTATGTTCTCCCTTCTCTTGTAGTCATCTATATCACCCATCCACTAGGGAGGACTACTACATAGCTTCACTCCTAGTCATCCCACATGAAATAGAGAAGCTAAGATGCTAGCCTAGGCAAGACTAGACTCCCTTTCCATGATCCACATAGGATCACGACACAAACCTCAAGAGCCAAGTAACCATTCCACATGGTCAAGGTTTGTTCTAGGCTACTCAATCCTTGGCAAGAGGAGAGTATATGCCCACTACCCCTTGGAGAAACATCCACATTCCTCTCTACGAGGGTGGTCACACCCCTCTCTACGAGGGTATTCTAGCATGTCCCTAGAGTATCCAAAACTCAACACTTGGACAAAGGATAACCTTAGAAAAAAATTTATTCCCCTTCTCTACGAAGGTCTCTTCCTTCTCTACAAAGGTATCTTTTCTTTTCATTCTCTATGAAGGTCTACCTGTGGGATTGCTCTTTCCATATCTACAAAGGTATTTTCTCTTTCTCCTTCTCTACAAAGGTCTAGCTATGGGATCTGAAAATATCTTGTGGTCCAAAATATTTCCATGGTATAATACCATGCTACCCATCTGTTGGGCACCATCCATCTTCTTTCCTAACTGCATCAAATCATAATCCTTCATTTTGAACTCAGATACATGGCTCCCTCTTGCACCAAACTAATAGCTTCTAATCATCATCCTTGAAGTTCTTCTTTTGTAATATCCTGGGTGCCTTATTGAGTTCGAGCATTTCTTTCTTTCTGACTTCATATTGGATCAACATGCTCCCTTTGCATCTATAAGAATGGTACTGGAGCAACATGTAGTTACCTGCATCTCATCCACTATATCTGAGTATCCATGTTTTTCTCCATATTGAACAATTATGTTCTGCATATTTAGGAGCCTCCTACTCCTATATAAATACTGGATATTGTTTGGTCTTTACTGACTGTCACCATATCATACATCCTTCTCATGATGTATAAATTTATCTCTTTCTTTATCCTTTTCGTTGATAAGTCTGCATAGACACTGAAATAAAATGAGGTTACTTAAGATTCTCACAAAAAATCCAACTTGTAATGATAAGGTAAACTAGATACTAAAAATAAACATGAATACTTATCTTTTTCTTTTGTGTGGGGAGGATCCATGGACTCCGCCATTTTCTATCTTTCTTTAGATCAACTATATTCAACTTAAAGTACATAACCCTCAATTTATGCTAAATCTTTCTTTGAGGGAGGAGATTCCTCTTCTTCTGCCACATGTGTGCTTGATACTTGCTTTTCCCTTTTCCTTGAGGAAAATCATAGGAAAAGTGTCCCAACTTTTGACAGTTGTAGCATATGATCTTTGAAACATCTTTCTTATTATTTGGAACTCTTACATAGTTAGCTTCTTTAGTGTTCTTCCTAAAGGAACTTCTTTTGTTCTTTTGAGTTGTAAGATCTTCCTCTTCATAAAAAATTAATCTCTTATGTTGGTCTACAAGTCTAGATTCTTCGTGTGTACAATCTGCCCACAACTTATCAAACTTGGGTAACTTGCTTCTTGCACACACTCCTTGTACAAAAGGAATCCAAAATGTTGGAAACCCATTTAGGGTTGTGGTTACAAGCTCTTTGTCACTAATGACATCTCCAATAGCTGCAAGGTGGTCTCTGATCTGAGAAACTCTCATAAGATAGGATGTGATAGATTCTAAGTTTTCCATCTTCATATTACGAAGCTGATTTCGTAAGGAAAGATTCTGGATAATTTATTTGCTTTCATATAACATGTTGAGTGCTTCACACATTTGCCTTGCTCTCTGTAGCTTGGAAATATGAGGGATCAAGTGATCCTTTACTGAATTTGACATGATTATCTTTTCTTTCTTTTCATTCTTCTTATGCTTGGTCTTTTGCTCTTCTTCATCTGGTTTTGGTACACCCACTGTAACATGTTCTAGGATATCATTCTCATCTAGAATCATTTGCAACCTATGCTTCCAAGATCTGAAGTTTCTAGATCCTTCCAGCCTATCTTCTACCCTCATGTTGGTAGCCATTCTTTCTTGTAGTAGAAACCCTGTCCCTTCGGGCTATAGAAAAATCAAATTTCTTAGATCTGAAAACTCAAGTCACAAGAAGATCGATGGACTGGGGTGAGTATGTTGGTACAGTTAGATTTCTTAAAATCCAAATTTTACCCCTTCAAACTTGATCATCGTATTTTTGGACTGGTTCTTCTGGTTTTCTAGTACTCCTGGTACTCTGGTACTTCTGGTACTCTAGTTTTCTGGTACTTCTAGTACTTTGTGAAAACTAGGGTTTCAACTTCCAAGAGATATAGCCACTGAAAAGGTGCGCTGAAGATGCCAAAATGTTCTTTGAGGTAGGACGCACTTTTCTAGATGCTTTTGGGGCTGAAATTCTTCTTCAATAAAAAGCCTTAATTTTCTTGTACTGCAACAATGACGTTTTTCTTTTTCCTGTGAAATATGATCTCTTTAGCTTAGCTCTGATACCATGTTAAAGTTTTTTTTATTATTAGGTTACTTTCAATTTACTTGAAAATAATAGCATAGATAGGATCACTGAGAGAAACACAATCACAAGAGTACACAACATGTATCCTGGGAAACCCTCATGGGGAAGAAAACCAAGCAAAAATATAGATAGCCAATACAATGCAAAGACAATGAACCAAACAACACAGAAATTCCTATCCCAAGGATGTGCCTCTCTCTCTCTTCCTTCTTTCGGAAACTGGTAACTACAACTTCCTTCAATACTTGTGCACTAGATGAGAGAGTTGAGTGTGTGTCTAAATGAGGTGTTGGCCTCTCTTATTTATACAATCTGACAGGTGTTGAACTGAGGTGTCTTTTCAATGGTAGGGATGACTTCTCAATCTGGGTGGTTAGAACCACCTTTATTTAATCTGGGGGCCAAATTCTCATTCTTCCTATTACAATTAGGGTTTGACCAATCCGCAAAAGGGGATTTGGTCAATTACAATGCCTGACATGATCAATCCACAAAAGGGGATTGATCTAATCAATAATAAATATATTTAATCTTTATCCACAAAAGGGGATAAGAATATTCTTTGCAGTTACACAATATTTTAACACTTAATACCCATACCTAATTATCAAAACCTTGTGAGGGAACTAACATCCTTTATTATAGGCCAAGGGTACCCTCTAGATGCCATGTGTCATGCTTCAAGGCATTTTGCATGGATCTATATACCTAAAAGATTTATTTAGGACCTAAGGCATGGATTTCTTCCCTAGATCATTTCTAGGGCCCCTAGACACATACCTACTAATCAAAACCACCTAGTGGAATTGACCTCCCCAATCATATCCCAAGGATACCCTTAGTAGGTCATGTGTGGTTTTGCGAGGAATCATTCTTATCCCTAGATGGATAGAATATTATTTTTGACCCTAGGGTTCATTTTTCCTCCCCTAACCATGTCCAAGGTCGTGAGACCCATGTTTGAGGTGACATTATTGGGAACCCCAGATTCCTAAAAGATTTATTTAGGGCCTAAGGCTAGGGTTTCCTCCCCGAACCATGTTCAAGGCACCATGACCCAAATCTAGTGATAAAAACCTTCCAATAGAGACCATATCTACTCTTAAAGGCCAAAGTTCCCATAGAAGGGTCCTATGTGGTGGTTCAATTCCTCATTCATGTCTTTTTAGCCTCATAAGCTAACTTTAGGGATTGAGGCTTGATTTTTTTTCCCAACAATGGTCAAGGAAATAAGACTCACACCTAGAGCTCAAAACCTTCTCATGGTGCCCATATCCCAACAAAAAGGGAGATTATACTCTCAATACATTACATGTGGTGGTTTGAGGAATTTTTCTTGGATTTGGATGCCTAGAACCTTACTTTAGGTCATAAGTCTTGATATTCTTCCCTTGACCATGTTTAATGCCCCATGACCTACACTTGGCACTCAAAACCTTGTAATGGTGTCCATATTGAAACTTGAAGGACAAATATCCCATATATAGATCATTTGCGGTGCTTTTAGGACTCATTGATGGATCTTGGGCCATGAAAGCTACATTTTAGGCCTAATGAGGAAGTTTCATCACTTGACCTTGGTCCAAGTCTTCATATCAATACCTACATCTCCAAAACCATAATGGTATTGAAATTCGCACTAAGAGGCAAATGATACACTTGGGACGTCATGTGTGGATTCAAAGTGTGGTTATTGGGCGTAGATGCATGAAATATTCCTTAAAGGCCTAAATCATAGGTGTCTTCCTTCCATAATTTTGAGGAGCCCTTGACCCATAACTTGTGCTAAAAAATTGTAATGGTAAACATAACTCCACTTGGAGACCAAACATCCCCTTTGAAGGTAATGTGATTTTATTGCACCTTAACTCCTATAGTCTTCATTTATGGACTAAGTATTAGTTTTTCACTAGTAACCATATCTGAGACCCCAATACCATACCTAGTGTTGGAAATTTGGTTTTCATTGATGTCAACCCTATAAGAAGTTCAGAAGCCCCGAAGATTGGTTGAATAAAAAGAGCATGAAGGACATTTAAAATGCATGAGAACCTCCATGGATTGATATCCCTCATCAATTTGTTTTTAACAATAGGTGGCACACCACGTGGTTCCTCACAGTTGAGGAGATATTCCCTCTTGAAGATGACAATGTGAATTGTAAAAAAGAAGTTAGAGGTCAACCCTAAAAATAAAGAAGAAAAGTGATGCAAAATAAGAAGTTATAGATTAGATCTGAAGTCAAAAAAAGGAAGTGATTGGAAGGGTATAAATACACATGGAATACCCTCTCATTTGAATCATACAAGTACACAAGTTTTGGTAGTGAAGTTGTACGGAGGAGGTTGCACTCGAAGTTGCAAGAGCGAGGAAGGTTGAAGTTGGAAGTGCAAGGAGGGTTTATGAAAACCCCTATCTGATTAGGCCCTCTCTAGTTGAGAATACAGTGTCCCGAAAGGCTCTCGTGGATGGTCATAGCCTCATCATGTGAGGCCTCTCTATTTTCTCAATTCTGTCAAGTGAGGATCTTTGATATTGCAAATTTTAGAACATTATTTTAGGCTTGTTCTTGGCATAGGCTTTATGCAGTTGGTGTATTCAATTTCATGATGACAATGTATCAGTGACAAGTTACTTCTATTATATATTCAATGGTGGAAGGAAGGGGCAAGGAAATTGGGTTGTAGCCTCCTTCGGGTTGGAGCTGAAGACTACAAGGAATTGGAGCTTCCTTCAGGTTGGAGCCTGTAAACTAGGAGGTTGGAGCCTCCTTCCAATGGGTGTTGGAAAATATTGGAAGTTGTATCTTCCTTTGAACGTAATATTTTATTATATAAGAAAAACATTCAATATATTTACACATATATCTATTATTCACTATGTAATTATTCTACTGCTCTTTATTTTATAATGAATACATTATTTGATTGAAAATAAAATTGTAAAAGGTGCTAAATTGTACTTGATAATAATTCACCCCCCTCAGTATTAAAAATTGGTATCAGAGAAGGTTACCTTCATAACAGTTTAATCATTGGAAGGAATATCGTGAGAGAAATGGAAGGAAACATTCCAAATGGGATTCCACCATTTGATGGAGACAATTATGCATACTAGAGTAATAGAATGCAAACTTACTTGAAAAATTTAGGATTGGATATCTAGCTCTCTCAGTTGTCAATGGCTATAAAGTTCCAAAAACCACTCCAACCTATCCAGATGAGAAGAAATTAAAGATTTATAATTCAAAGGAAAGGCATGTTATCTTGAGTGGATTGACACCAATTGTTTCCAGCAAAGTGATGGATTGTAGCAAAGCTAGAGAGGTTTGGGATAAATTTAAAATCATTTATGAAGGCGATCCAAAATTTAAGCAGGTCAATCTTCAACGACACAGAGAACAGTTTGAAAATATGAAAATGGATGAAAAGGAAGATATTGGAACCTACTCACTCAGAGTATATGAAGTTTTCAACTCCATCAGAGGACTAGGAGAAGAACTCAATGAATCCTTGGTTGTACAAAAGGTGTTGAGATCACTTCCTCTGAGATATGATTCCAAGGTCTCGACCATTGAAGAAAAAAGGGATTTGACCAAAATGACAATGGATGAATTACATGGGTCCCTCACAACATATGAAATGAGAAAAAGGTACATAAAATGAACAATCAAATAGAGAAGAAGCCTTTAAAGCGATGAAGAAAACATGGAATAAGGAACATGAGGTAGAATAAATATCAGGAGATGCTTCAGATGAAGAAGAAGAAGGACATTTTGTAAGAAATCTCAAGAGGGGAACCAGAAAATGCAAAGGCTAGTTACCTTTTAAATGTTTCAATTGTGGTATAATAGGACACTATGCTAAGAAATTTCCTTTTAAAGAAAACAAAAGATTCCACAAGAAAAAGAGCCTCTATTCCAAGGAGGATGACAGTTCTTCAGATGAAAGCGGTGGAGAAGAAATGGATGTAAGAGAAGTTATCTTCGGCTCTGATACCACCTGATGCAACCCCCCTACCTCAGCAGGGTCTGTTGACCTCCCGGTCATTGGATTTTCTCAAATATCGAGTTGAAGCAGCTCTTCGGGTCCATGTTGGAACCTCCAAGAAACAAATCCACAGGTCCTTTATGAAACTTAACCCGCGTGAACTGGCACTGGGCACAAGCTTCGCCCACGTGACCACCGGCGGTGACCACATGCCTAACCAAAAGGCGCTTCATGAATTTGCGTGTTGGGTATTTGGATGTGATCCAACCTTGATTCTCCCGACTCCCGAAATTTAAACTAGCACCTAGCAAGCACTGGCTTCGTTCTTGCAAACCCCCCGATGTGACCTCAATTTATGACTTAGGGTCCAATCTTTCGAGTGCTTCGGGACTTCACAACTCGCAAAGTTGGAAAAGAAATCACCTCCTTTCTCCCGAAGTATGAACCTCTGAACCCTGCTCAAATCAGATCAATGGTCCACGACTCCCGTGATTGGACGGTCCAGATATCTTCTTGTGAATTGGGACTTCGTGCTTCGGGACATTGGAATATGACTCTCTCCTTCCTTTCGACTCTCGGCTTCCCGATATTCACGAGTTCCAAATCAACGGCTCACAACTCCCCCTGATCTAACAGTCAACACTTGTGAAAAATGTTATCCCTTTTGAGCTCGATCCTTAAAGGTTTCCTACTTCCCACACATTCCTTGTGTTCTCCAGATTTTGATAACTCAGATCGAAGGAGTTCTTGAAAAGAAATTATTCTCACTCACCTGGTGTTCCTCTGTTCTGATTCTTCGACACTTGGTTTCTCCTTGATGTTGTGCACTCCTTGCACCTAGTATAAGTTTCCTTTATTCTCTCTAAAATCCTCTGAGTCAATCTGAGACTCAATCGACGCACCCCTTGTGCTCGATATGCACACCTTGCATACAAGTTTCAGAAGAGAAACAACTGAAACTTATCCAGTTTCGTCACAAACTCATGTGATCAACTTCTCGAACAATCATACATCAACGAAAGTAAATAAATCACATACACGGAATGTAACATTCATTCAATCACACATTAAAATGAACACAATCCAAGATTTGGGACAATTCTGTCTGTTCTATTCATTCATGAAACAAATTACATAATGTTGCAGTTCTCCACTGCGTCTTTTTCCTACTCTATTATGCTCTACTAATATCCATCTCTATCTCCTGATAATTTTACAATACCACAACAAACTATGTAAGGACCGGCTCCACAAGTTCTCGTTGTCATGTATGTAACCTATCCTATCAAACTCTTATAGGTTACCTACTTTGTCCCATTACAATAACTACCAGTTATTTCCAGATAAGAGTCAACACTCTATATATGCAACCCCTTACAGTCCTATACGACTTTACAAACACGACATATTTAAAAATGTCGTTTCCAAAATATCTCAACAACTTGATTTAATCCTGAGTTAATTTTTGATTTGAAACTCTGTCATGCTGAGATGTCATTTCTTTGCCTCCACGCTTGCGTCTTTCACTTTGAAGTCAATGCTCCTACATCATACTCCTCTGGTTAAAATTTTCATGGACTCTTGTCCATGAGCTCCTGCACTGTTTTTCCATGATTCAAAATATCAGGTTATGTGACCCAACTTGCATCTTCCATTGGATGATCTTTCCACTTCACTAAATATTCAGGATATGTCTTCCTCCTGGTCTTCTTTCCATCTCTTGGTTCAATGATTTTCTCCATCTGAGTTTTTTCTGTTGTGGGAAATTTTTCTTCCCACTGAACTTATTTCTGGTTGATTCTCTTGCCTCGTCTCTCCTGTAAGGATACAGGTCTACAACATTGAATATCAATGATATCCCAACATTGTCTGGAAACTCAATTTCACAAGCATTGGCTACAAATTTTCTGAGAATCCTACATGGTCCTATCTTCTTCATCTTCAACTTGTTATATGTTCCCCTTAGAAACCTCTCTTTTCTCAAATGAGCTAAAACTTCATCTCCAACTTCGAATTGAACTTCTCTCCTCTTTTGATCAATTCTTCTCTTATATTTCAGGTTGTTGTTCTGTAGTTGTTATTTGACTTTGTCATGGAGTTTCTGCATTTCTGTTGAAAAATTCTCTGCTTCAACACTTCTTAACTCTTCTTGATTCAAATCTCTCAATTATGTAATCCCTCTTGGCTATATACCATACACAATTTCAAATGGATTTCTCCTTGTGCTCTTGTTCACTAAATTGTTAAATGCAAATATTGCTTGTCCCAGAATCTGATCCCATTGACGACCTTGCTCAATGAATAAACTTCTCAAAAACAATTCTAGACTCATGTTTACTACTTCAGTTTGTCCATCTGTCTGAGGGTGATATGTTGAAATAAAGGACAATTTTGTCCCCAGCCTCTTCCATAGAGTCCTCCAAAAGTGTCCTACAAATTTGGTGTCCCTGTCTGAGACTATGCTCCTAGGAAATCCATGTAGTCTCACTACTTCTCTGAAAAACAAATTGGCTATGTGTGTAGCATCGTTTGTTTTTTGGCATGGTATGAAATTTTCCATCTTTGAAAATCTATCCACAACAACAAATATGGAATCACTCTCTTTCTGATTTCTAGGAGATCCCAAAACAAAATCCATATTGATTGCATCCCATGACCTTTTTGGAATTGGTAATGGCTGATACAAACTAGTGTTTTGTTGTATTCCTTTTAAATACTGACAAATTATGCATTTGTTCACAAACATTTTAACTTCTACCCTCATGCTCGGCCAATAATACGAATTACTCAGCTGTGAAAATGTCTTGTCATGACCAAAATGTCCAGCTAAACCTTCACTGTGTTTGTCCTTCAGCAAATTATCTCTCATTGATCATTTCAATATGCATAATTGGCTTCCTTTAATCCATCCTGGATCAAATATTCAGTCCATGGGCTTTTGTCTCCCAACAAAGGATTCTTGCATGCCTCATAAGCTTCCTTAAAATTTGGATCTTCTCGATACATCTCCTTGAGGTGTTCAAACCCTAAGGTCTCCACTTGGAATTCTTGCACAATCAAACTCCTCATGCTCAAAGCATCTGCAAATTTTTTAGTAGTTCTAGCAATATGTTTAATAACAAAATTAAAATTCTACCCATTTTGCATGTCTCTAGTTCAACTTTTCTTAACTAGTAATAAATTGCAAAGCTTGATTATCACTGTACAAGACAAATTCTTTAGGAATTAAATAGTGCCTCCACTTCTTCAAATCTTGAATCACTGCATAAAATTCTTTGTCATATGTGGAATACTTCTTCTTGGTGTCATTCAACTTCTCACTGAAATAATCAACTGGCCTATTATCCCGACTCGAGATTTCTCCAATAGCTAATCCACTTGCATCACATCTCACTTGAAATGTTTTTCCAAAATCCGGTAAGAACAGAATTGGTTGTTCTGTGATCTTCTCCTTCAACACTTTGAAACTTTTTTCAGCTTCTTATGTCCAACTGAAAGATTTGTGTTTCTTTTTCACAGTGTCCAGCATAGGTGCTCATATACCACTGAAATTTATGATAAACTTTCTATAAAAAATTACTAACCCATGAAAAATTCTTACCTCAAATATGTTGCTTGGTGATGACCATTCTTTGATTTCTCTCACCTTTTCTTGAACCATATTCAATTCATTTGAAGAGATCACAAAACCCAAATATATGAGTTCCTTCTTCATAAAAGAGTTTTTCTTCAGATTTATCAGCAATTTCTCCTACTGCAATTTTTTCATCACTGATGGAAGATGTATTAAGTGTTCTCCCTCTGTCTTACTGAAGATTAGTATGTCATCTAGATATAATATGACAAATTTTCCTATGAAGTCTTTCAATACTTCATTCATCAATCTCATAAATGTGCTTGGTGCATTTGTCAACCCAAATGGCATGACCATCCATTCAAACAATCCTTCATTTGTCTTGAATGTTGTTTTCCATTCATCTCCATCTCTCATTCCTATTTGATGATATCCACTCTTCAAGTCTATCTTGGAAAAATAGCTTGCTCCACTCAAACAATCCATCAAATCATCCATCCTTGGTAAAGGGAATCTATACCTAATGGTTATCTTGTTGATGTCTCTCGAATCTGTACACATTCTCCATCATCCATCCTTATTTGGACTTAACATGGTCGGTATTGCGCATGGGCTTAGGATTTCCCTGACTAAACCTTTAACCAACAACTCCTGGACTTGATTTTTGACTTCCTCATTCTCTCTAGGTGTCAATCTATAAGATTCTTTGTTTGGTAAACTAGCTCCTAGAATAAGGTCAATATGATGGCTTACACTCCTAATGGGTGGAAATGAGTGAGGTAACTCATCCACTACTTTGTTAGCAAATTTTTCTAACAGTTCCTGGATTTCTTCAGGCAAATCTTCCAAAACATTATTTGTAAGGATAACTCTAGGCTTCCTCACAAAAACAAACTATATTTCTTTCTCCTTCTTTACTTCATTTAAGAGTTCCTTCCCACTAATGAGAAGTATAATTGAACTAGCTTCCCTCTTTTTCTCTTTGTCTTCTATTGGTAACAACATATGTGTCCTACCATTCTTTTCTAGGGTATAAGTATTATTTCTTCCATCATGAATAACTTTTATGTCAAACTACCATGGTCTCCCCAATAAAATATGGCAAACATCCATAGGAATTGCATCACATAATATTTCATCTCTATAACCTCCTATTTTAAATTCAACTTGGTATTGTTGACTTACCATTACTTGAAGTCCTTTCTGTAACCATGATACCTTGTATGAGTTCGGATGTACAGTTGTCTTCAACTCTAGTTTCTCCACCATCTTTGTGGATACTAGATTGTTAGTGCTCCCATTGTTTATGATCACCTTGCAAACTCTATCTTTCATCTTGCAGGTAGTTATGAACAGACTTGTTCATTGAACTAGTTCCTCTACCTCCTTCTCTAGTTTAAGAAGAAATTTCTTTATCATGAGGTTCTTTCCTCCTTCTGTTACTTCTGCTTCCACATGCTTTTGTGCTTTGGCAATGTGTGCTTCGCCTCCTCCTTCTTTCTTTCTCTCGGGACATTCCCAATACTTGTGCACTGATTTTCCACAGTTATAACATCTAACTTCACCTCCTCTGGCTCTTCATCTTCCTCTGGAAAAAGTGCTTCTTCCTCCATGTTTTCCTTCTTTAGAAATTCTACTTTCTCTGGGTAGCTATGTTGTTTTCCAGCTTCATGCTTTGGCTTCTGGAACTTCTCTCTGCTTGTTCCCTTACCTCTTCTTGAATTTCCTCCCCTGCTCCATTGGCTTTGTTTCCTGGCCTATTTTTCTTTAGCTTTCAAGGATGCTTGATAAGCATCCTCGACTTTACTAACAAACATCATGTTGATCTCCTCTTGTATTTCATATCTCATCCCATTGATATACCTAGTTGTTTTTTCATCTTCATTCTCTTTCTCTCCAGCCCTGATGTCCAGTCTATAAAATTCCTTAGTGTACTCCTTCACTGATAAGATATTTTGTCTCAGGTTCTACAATCTTTTGAACATATTGATTTGATATTCCTTCAGGATAAATTTGGCCTTCATCTTGGCTACCATCCTATCCCAATTCTTAATTTTTTCTTACCTTTTCTCATGTGTTCGGCTTGCAGTTCATCCCACCATAGTGATGCATGACCTTTCAGTCTTGTCACTACATGCTTCACCATCTTGTCTTCTTCAATATCTTCATAATTGTACTTGTCCATAGCACACACCCAATCCAACAATTCTTCAACTTCCAAATTGCCTTCATACATTGGTACCTCTATTCTTGCTCTAGCTCCTATTCTTGAAACAACTTTCAATAAGTGATCTTGTTCAACATCCTCTGCTACATTTTTTTTTACCTTTATCTCTTCTCTCTCAGATTCACTGATATCTCCAGCATCTAGTGCTCTTCTCTGCGATGTTTCCATGGTGTCCAATCTCATTCGAAGTCGCCTCATTTCTTCTTCCATTTATGCATTCTCTCTACGCCTTATGGGTGGCATGATTTCACTGCGTCACCTTCTGGTGCCTATGAACGAAAATTAAATTTTAATACCACAATTGATACCAACTTACCTCCTTTCTCCCTTTGTCTGTTGTCTACAAACAAACTCAATATCAGCTCTGGTACCACCTGATGCAACCCCCCTACCTCAGCAGGGTCTGTCGACCTCTCGATCACTGGATCTTCTCAAATCTCAAGCTAAAGTAGCTCTTCGAGTCCCTGTTGGAACCTCCAAGAAACAAATCCACAAGTCCTTTGTGAAACTTTACCCACGTGAATTGGCACTGGGCGCAAGCTTCCCCCACGTGACCACTGGCAGTGACCACACGCCTAACCAAAAGGCACTTCACGACTTCGCGCTTCGAGTATTTGGATGTGATCCAACCTTGACTTTCCCGACTCCCAAATCCCGAACTCTGAACTAGTGCCTAGCGAGCACTAGCTTCATTCTTGCATACCCCCCAATGTGACATCAAGCTATGACTTGGGGTCCAATCTTCCAAGCGCTTCAGGACTTTGTGATTCACAAAATTGGAAAATAACTCACCTCCTTTCTCCCGAATTATGAATATCTAAATCGTGCTCGGGTTAGATCAACGATCCACGACTCCCGTGATTCTACGGTCCAAATCTCTTCTCACGAATCGGGAATTGGCGCTTCGGGACTTTGGAATATGACTCTCTCCTTCCTTTTGACTCTTGGCTTCCCGATATTCATGAGTGTAAAATAAACGGCTCAAAACTCCCCCTGATCTAACGGTCTAGATATTTTCTCGTGAATCGGAAGTTCGTGTTATGGGATTTTCGAGAGCAGCTTCCTTTGTTATCCCAGCTCCCGATTCCCTAAATCTCCTTCCCATGAAAGGAATCAATGGTTTGATCTTCCCTTAGATCTACAACTCACTTTCTCTCCTATGATTTCGAGTGTTGAGTGACTCTCGGCCCTTATCCTCCTCCCAGTTTTTACTAGATCCAATGACACATGGCTATCGACGCTTCTCCCTCCAAGGATTTATACCGTACGTCCAGGTTCTCAATGGTTCCTGGACAAATAACTTGGTGTCAACCCTTCAAAGCTTGATTTCCACTGGGTGACTTCAACCCTTGCTCCTCCTTTGAGTTATTCCAGACCTTTATCCTTCCTGAACTTATGATTTCTTCCGACTTAGAATATTTCTCAGTCTTCAAAGGTCTCGACCTTTGCTACTCCTACGAGTTCGACTCTTGGATCTTGTCAACACTTATGAAAAGTGCTATCCCTTATGAGCTTGATGCTTAAAGGATTCTGACTTCCCACACACTCCTTATGTTCTCAGGATTTCGATAACTTGGATCGAAGGATTTCTTGAAAAGAAATTATTCTTGCCCACCTGGTGTTCCTCTGTTCTGGTTCTTCAACGCTTGGTCGCTTCTTGATGTTGTTCACTCCTTGCACCTGGTCTAAGTTTCCTTTGTTCTCTCTGAACTCCTCTAAGACAATCCGAGACTCAATCGATGCACTCCTTGCATTCAAGATGCACACCTTACATACGATTTTCATAAGAGAAAAAATTGAAACTTATCCAGTTTCTTCACAAACTCATGCGATCAACTTCTCGAACAATCATACATGAACGAAATGAAATAAATCACATACACAGAATGTAACCTTCATTCAATCACACATTAAAATGAACACAGTCCAAGATTTGGGAAAATTTTGTCTGTTCTATTCATTCATGAAAAAAATTACATAATGTTGCAGTTCTCCACTGCATATTTTTCCTACTCTATTATGCTCTACTGATCTCTATCTCTATTTCCTGATAATTTTACAATACCACAACAAACTATCTAAGGACCGGCTCCATGAGCTCTCGTCGTCCTGTCTGTAACCTATCCTATCAAACTCTTAGTGGTTACCTACTTTGTCCTATTACAATAACTATCATTTATTGCCAGATAAGAGTCAACACTCTATATCTGCAACCCCTTATAGTCCTATACGACTTTACAAACACGGCATATTTAAAAATGTTGTTTCCAAAATATCTCAACAACTCGATTTACTCCTGAGTTAATTTTTTATTTGAAACTCTGTCATGCTGAGATGTCATTTATTTGCCTCCACGCTTGCATCTTTGACTTTGAAGGTGATTCTCCTGCATCATTATTCCTCTGAGACCCCCTGATCTTTGTGGACTCACTACCCTTGTCACATAGAAAATAAAAAATACCTCAATCCACATGATCACTTTCGATTTCAATGAAGTCTTTCTTTGCGAAAAATTTCACGAGGGTTTCCCCCACCTCCTATGTGTTCTCCCCTCATCTCCATTATCCCTTTGTATTTATAAATTTCCTCTCAATTTACACTTGACCCCCCATGCAAAACCCCTTAATTTATTTAATTTTAATAATTTCAAATAATATTAATTTCATAACCACATGGTCTCCTCTCATAAATTCAATTTATCCCGAATTATATATATTTTTAAATATATATACATACTTCAATTTATTAATAAATTTTATTCCCTCGTGATTAATTATATAAGTTTGAATGTATATTATAATTTATACCCAATACTCGTCCTAAGTGGGTAAATACATTTATTTTAATCCCCCCCGAAAGGCCCAAAGTGTAATTCTTGTGAGTTTGTAAATCTAGAATCTTTTGAGGAGTAATAATTTTGCACCCTTACCTGCCTACTCTTAGTCATAACCAGAAAATATGGACTATGTGTCCTTGTCTCCACGACATAAATATCTTCCTTATATGCAATATGGACTCTACATCCTTGTCTCTGCAACATAATTACCTTCCTTTTATGCAATATAGATATTGCATCCTTGTCTCTGTGACATAAATACATTTCTTATATTTTTTCATTAAAGACTCCATGTATTTGTTAAGACATGGTAGTGAGTCCGCAATCATAAGTTGGTTAGTTGGCAAGGTATGACCTTGTAGCCTACACATACACAACCACTCACTTACAAGTAATTAATGTGTTAGTTCAATCATACATTCACGTCCACAGGTCATTTTTCATAAGTACTCTGCTCCCCTGCAAGGGTTGGTTTATTGGGTCACAACATTAGTAATTTAATTTACATGGTTAATGTACAAGGAAAACGAAACACCAAGTCACAATCCACAAATTAAACCATCCACAATCAATCATAGCACATCATGTTACCCCGAAACTTATTATTCATCACAAAATCCATGTATATCGTTAACATTATATAAAAATATAGAAGAGACAATCATTAATATTTCAAAAGATTTATATAAGACTCCTCCTTATCCAAAGCATATATCATCCTACATCCAACAAAAAAAAGCAAAAATGACCCAGAAGTTGGTTCTAAATAAGAATGGAAAGTTCATCCAAGAGGGGCATTAGAGTACATATCCCCTAAATTGTTAACCTTCTTGTTGAAAGAAGAGGAAATGATTGTCGAAAAATAATCGGTATCTTAATGAGAACCTATCACTCATAGTATTAATGATCCAACCCATGCTAATAAAATTAAATTAGTAGATCCACGGGCTAGATGGATGTTTTGACGATAATTTGTGCCTTTGAGATAAAAGGTAGTATTCACTATGTATTCATGTAGATTATTAAATTTGATGTTTTTGTTGAATCATGATAAGAACACTCTTTATATTTATTTACCCTTCATGTGAAATGTTTTGAAGTGATTATCATTTTCATGATGTTATGATAACATGTGGGTCCATCTATTATGTTGATGCAATGTTATATCTTTGATAAAGATATGTTGAGGTTATATTTTTTATCATAGTATATCATGATGTGATGGCATGATGTAATTGCATGTAATTATTTTATGATATGATGTTTTATGATGACATGCAGAAGCATGTGGTGATGACAATGATGTTTTATTCTCATGATGATAGGTGAGAGTTAGCATGCAAATTCTTTCTTTGAGATGTTGACATTATGACTAATGTATTGGTTGCATGTTGTGAGGTGGTGATTATCAGGAATTCCACAAGTGGCAAAGAGATTCAGTTTATTTGATGATCTTGTGGGAGCCCATAACCATGAAGGAGAATATTACAAGTAACACGTTATGGGTTGGGGACAACTCAATCAACTACTTATGCTAGTAAATCTTGTGTATTTTATTGGATTTGTGATGTGGGATTGGAATTCGATGTCTAGGGTTGTACCTGGTAGTTTTGGAAGGATTCCAGGTCAACCTTTAAAGATGAATGGTGTACATGAGTATTGATCCAGATGTCTGTTTGGGTAGATGAGGTATCAATCCTTGGGGATTTTGATGGATCGATTGGCTTTAAGCCTGGTTCAGAAAGTCGGGAATGACTACTAGAGAGTACTCGCGCTTCCCCAGTGTTGTGATGTGGACTTACACTAGTCGATCAGAGGGTGTTGTGGAAGATACATGAGCTAACAAATTGTGTTATGGAGGATATGGTGAGCTAATTAAAAACCTATAAGTAACATAAACGAAGTTAACTTCAAGATGAAACTCCTTGAAATGGGGGACTATTTCATGCCCCATATTATTATTATTATTATTATTTTTCAATTAAATAAATAAATAATAATAATAATAATAAGGAAGTGCAATCATTATCCTAGAGGGATCATCCCCATATTTTTTTTTTTTTGTTTGCTAGTTTGTCTGTGCCTGCGGGACTAGCCTGTGGCTAGAGAAACCATGACTCAGGGGCATCTAAGCCATCAAAATCACCTAGAGATTGCACCCGGCCTGAGCCACACCAACCCTTAACATGGTTGGATTTTTTGTCCCCGCATGTTTCAAACCGGTGACTTAACATCACAGATTGCTTTTACACCACACTTTGTCACCGACTGTCCTACACCTCGGGGACAGATCATCCTGATATTATTATTAAATACATTAATAAATTATTATTATTATTATTATTATCATAAGCAGATCATCCACATCTTATTATTATTAAATGAATAAATAAATAATACGGAAGTATAATAAGTACTTAAAAATAAATAATTGGGGTAATAAAAGAAAATGGTAAAATAAGTAACAACAATCTATGGAAAAGCCTTAAAAATATAATAAAGAATTCAAATGGATCCTAGAGATCGATTTCTTGGATTCTATATAAGGAGGAGAAAGAAGGATAAAAGGATATCTCTCTTTTGGTTGAGCTATAGAAACGACAAGGCTAAAGAATCATTGGCATATTTGTGATTGAGGGCTCATGGGTGACTTGTTGCTCAAAATTAAAGTAGCAAGGTATACGGTTGGGTGGGGAGTTATCCCCCATTTTGTTATTATGTTTTCCATATCAAATATAAAGGTAGCACTACACTCTCAAAGTCACCAAACTTACATGTATATTGGTTTCTTCATCACACGTAAGTACCTCACTGTTTCTCTTGTAAGTTAAATAATTTTATTAAAGTTTTCCCTTTTTGGACAACAATGTTTATGTGGCTTGATAATTTCCTTGAATCATTTTTGTTTTTATATTTGTTAATTTGATGGGGTCATTACATGACACGTGACATTTTCGACTCAGTATGAGGGAGTTCTATAATTTCTTCCATGTTCAATATGGATTTGATGCATGGAATATCTATATCTATATATATATATATATATATATATATATATATAACTTGGATTCATATTGAGTCTTAAAGAGGGTATATATATAAATAACTAACTTAGATTCATCTTAACTCTTGATTGATCATCGTGAAGAGGGATAAGTTTCTCTAGCGGAAAAACAAAATAGATTGAAAAAACTTGAGAAAAGGTTTGCAGCTCGAGGGATTTGATTCCTCTTGATATATAATAGATACATAGTTAAAATAAATATTTTTTTTGTTCTTAGGATAAGTTGTATCTATTTACTAAAAAACTCATCCATAAAGAACCTTGTGTAATAGTCCTAATGGGAATGAAGAAACTCAATGTACTTTTCCATTCAATCATTAACTAAAGTACAAAAGAAAAAGTAGTCTATGGCCACATATATATATATATATATATATATATATAGTCATGTTTATTCAACATCTTAAAAATATCATCCAATAAACTTAAGTTGTGGAGTGTCAATAAAATTTTGGCCATGCTTATAAGAAAAGTTATGTTTGTTCAACTTACAATGAACATCATAGACGAAGACATATATCCCAGAAGGCGATGCATGTTAAAAACCAACTCTACAACATCAAACATAATTAACCTCCAAGACAAATAGAGAAATAGTTTTTCCAAAAAAACTCATAAAACAACTTAAACCTTTCCAAACAATAATCTCTTAAAAAAACACAATCTTAAATAACCTTAC
>ML788413.1:125786-138123 GCA_009831015.1 Picea engelmannii
GTGAAGACATCGATTTTAATATAATAAAAAGTATCATGTTTGTCAAGATCTGATTGGACAAAGGATTGGAGGTCTTATTGCAACCTTCGATATTCCCAATGTTAAATATCTTGACCTGTCCAAAGTATTTGGTAGTATATGGTATTTTTGAATTATATATTTTATTATGCATTGGTCGATGGTGGATTAATGCTAGCATTAGTTCGAATGTCTCTCTTAGCATTTTATGCTAGGTAGAATACATTTTCTACCATATTACTATATCTGATTTTTTCTTTATTGTTCCATGCTTCGAGAGACCAGGCTTGCCATGCTGCATATTTTCTTAAATGCTTGCATAGGCCTATGCCCTTCGACGGTCCTGATAGTCTTAATTGTTTACCTAACAACTCTGGTAGTGCTAAATGATTATTGTACATATGGGTTGCAATACAGTTTCGTTCATGGTTGGCATCGGTGCTCGAGTGTTCGATCCTTGTTTGGTGTTTCGTTCCATGGTTCTGGTTCTTGTTTGATTCAACTTTGAAAAGTTGAGGTCCTGCAATTGCAATTCGAGCTCTTCATGGTTGTTCACTGGTTTGTTGTTTTTCAACTTTGCAATCTATTGGACTTGTTTTTGCGGTTTGCAGTTTTTGGGCCTGAGCTCTTGTCATCCTTTGTTGACGGGTAAGTTTCCCTATTATTGATGTTTTTCAATGGTGGCAGTCCCACCATCTTTGTCTGTGCTCTTATTTCCTGTTCCCGGAAAGCATGTGTCTTGCAATGCAGAGGGCTTTACGAAAAGTAGTTGGGAGCCATCAAAAGAGGGAACCATCGGGTGGGGTCTATACGCAGGGTATGCGTTCATTCTGTGGGTGGGAACACTGCGTCTACCTGTTCTATTTCTGTTGAGTAAAGTTATTTTTTTATTTATTTCTTTGTTTTCTTGTCATCTATTGTGGGGACTAGGGGGGATTGAAGTTGAGAAGAAGAAGGTTCAAATATACATATGGGAATTGGTGCCTTGCTTTGTTGTTTTTTTCTATTTTGCTACCTTTTATTTTTTTCTCCTGCTTTTCTCTGTTTTCATAGAAAGTGAAACTATGTAGCAAATAGCTTCAAAGTGACAGTTGAACAGATGAATGAGGTAATAGATGTTGAGTCGTACAAAATATCTGCACAATCCATTATACATGACAGCATTGACGTGGTTTTGCATAGCAATGCGCTTTTTAGATTGGATGCATTCTCATATACTGTTGGGGATTGCCTTTTTGATACATTTCAGGTTCTATTGCATTTCCGCTATTCGTCGACCAAGCTGCGCAATGGATTGATAGATTATTTCTTGACCTGTTTTAAAAATGTCGATGCTGAGGCTTTGTAGTCCTATGAATACAAACTGGAATCTAATTTTCTTTGGCAGTTGCATGGAATACAAGATGTCACTACATATTTTTCAAAAATGTGGTTGTCTGCATCTCCAGTTCTGCCTCCGCATGAGAGGGGACTTTAGGGAGATACATTTTGTATACAATGGTTGTCTAACTAGATGAATATATCAGTTTCCATTTGGTCATTGACAAGAAAAACAAGATATCTGCGATTCAATAAAACTACATCTGACAATCCATATTGCATCTTGTTCCATGATGAGAATGCCCTCATTGGCCATTATGAACCACTGGTGTACAAAAAAATGCCCATATGCAATATAGAAGGTTCTCATATATACTTGTCTATTATTTGCAAAGACCTTCAATCGCAATGCAAAGGGATTTTGCATGGCATAGATTTCCATGGTTTACAGCTGGCAACAAACGTTGTGTCTAGCTGTGGAGATAGTTTGTTCAATGCAATTTGTTGTTTGGTACCAGCAAAATTCGATGTTCAGTTTCTGCAACTTTACACTGTACAGTCCTTTTGCAATGCAATTATAGGCAGAAGCCAACTGGCTTTTAGGTGCTTGCATCAACACCTTTGCCCATATCTCAAAGAAAATACGCCGACAGTTGGAAGTTGGCAGGAATACCTTGTGAACATGGTGATTCCATATGAAAAAGGGTGTATGGAGGGTTGCAGATTCTGTTTTCAATGGATGTCTATCATATCTAGGGTTAATATCCAGGTGTGGTTTCCCTTGCCAGATGCCACTGTCCATTCCCAGGTTATTGATTCAAATTATGATCGAACAATTGACATCCTTTCGTTGAAAATAGATAGAACACATATCCATTATGAACCTTTTCTTGCACATATCGGTAGTTCAGGGTTGATTGTCCATGCCACCCAAACGGGATCGAATTTGCATACACGTGGAATGATTTTTTGTGAAAATGAAAGTCCTCCCAGTTGCGATATGGGCAGACAGGGCTTGAAAAAAAAAAACATGCATAAAATTCATGACAGTTGTGATGAGGCCATAGAGGGCTTAGACAAAAAATGTAGAGTAAGTTATCACAACTTGAAAAAAAATATTCGTCAAATTCGCCCGACTTCTGATAAGGTCATAGAGACCTTGAACAAAAAACGTAAAGTAGTTTCTTAGAAACTGGGTGAAAGTGAAATCCATCCCAGTTTCCACCAGATCATCCTTCCCTTGGGAAAGAAACGTAGACTAAGTTACCACAACTTGAAAAAGGTCATGCGCGAGAGAAAAAAATACATTGCTACACTTCCTTTTAGAAAGAAACTCATATATGACAATGTAAAGAAATTTGTTCATGCAGAACAAAGCATAAATAGGTGCGATTACATATCCGAGAATGGTGATGCAACTGTACGACTTCGTGATCTACAATAAACACCATGCAGTAGTAGCAATGAAAACCAGGAAACAATTTCTACAAATACTTCCCCGCGAAAGAAAAATGCAAGACAGAACTACATGAAACAAATTAAAGACACTCCTTCCATTTCATGTGAAATTTGTGAACAATTGAATTTTTCAAAAAACAGTAAGTCTTTCATGCCTGATTTACAAGCAGAATACCTCCACTTGACAGCCCATGATAAACCATTTTCCAGTGCGAAAGTTTGTCTTACATGAAAACGATCGCTTGAAAATGGAAAACTGCCACAGTTTGCAACCCCTGACTGAATAAGATGTAATACAGCACTAACAGATGTAAGTGCACTTACAGAACTCGAGGAGAGACTTGTGTCTCTGTGAATTGCATTTTCCCAAATCAGACCTTGGGGCTATAAATGACCCCAGATGGTCTTAACAGAATCAATTATTAATGTGCCTGTTCAGCTAGATGTAGTGCAAAAAGCATTGCCACAATCTATTAACAATACAATTACAATCATTGTGGCTCTAAAAAGACACTTGCGATACAAAAATCCCTATCAGACAGGAAAAGTGTGTGTGCATGCTGTTATGAAAGAATTAAAGGAATTATATTCAAGAGCCTTGTACAAAGCAAAGAACATTTGTATAAATGCCAACTGGAATCCTAGTGATTTTGATGCAAGTGATGAATCGTACAATGAAACAACTGCTGAAACATTGGTGCATGGATTCACTGATTCACAGTGCATTCGTGACTTGCAAGACAAAATTGTCGAAATTGCACCTGCCGAGGGGCAGCGTCCACTTGGAATATTCAAGGACAAATTCGCTGAGGGAATGAACTTTCCAACACTCTTCTATGGATATCCATGTGGCACTGATATTACATAATGATTCAGTTATCATAAAATAGTTCGATGGGAGATGCTACATTCAAGTGGTTGCTTCTCCTGTCACATACCAAATTTGTTTTTCAAGACAATGCGTATAATAATCGAGCAAGTTTTGTCCTGCATGTGGGTCCGAATAAGAAAAGGATAGTTACAAGGAAAAAAGTTGTTCGCAAAGGATGTGAAGTAAAAAGTTAACCTAGAAAAAATTCTGAAATCTGATATTGGATACATAGATTTCAAAAACATTCGCACCTCTCCTGACTATTTGCAACAAAACAAAAAAAATATTTTTGCAATGATCCGGCAATTAGGCCCACCAACATTTTTTGTCACATTTACAAATGCAGAGCACTGCTGGGATCCATTGGTGGTTGCGGTATCTGGCCTGCATAAGAACATGAAATGTAAAAAAGAAACCGATACACTGGAAAATAGCGACATTGACTACCTCATAAGAAAAGACCCGGTGACATGTACTCGCTACTATAGACATAGAATAAATGCTTTGAGACAATTAATATGCCAGGATGAAACGTTTTTCGAAAAAATATCGGACTATTTTTTTGTCACTGAATTCCAGAATAGGGGAAATGAGAATAACCATGCACTGTTGTGGATAGAGGATGCACCAGTGTATGGAGCTGATAACAATTCAGAGATCGAACAACCTGTGGATAAATACATAACACGCAACATAGATCATTTGGATCCAGAACTTGCGAAATTCCATAAACATTACCATACAAGAAGTTGTAGAAAATGAAAAAACTCACATTGCAGATACAACTTCCTTGTGCCGCCAATGAGAGCTACAAGAATCATAGAGCCAGTTAGTGTAGAGGAAAATGTTGTTGTTGAGAAATCTAAATCTTTGTTCGCATTTCTAGAAGAAGGGGGATTTGACGAAATGATGAGATTTGATGCCTTCTTGACACAGGTAAATCTTTCAGAAGATGAGTACATCTAAGCCATACAATGTACGCTTAGGCAACCAACACTTTTCCTTAAACAAAAACTCTCCCATATTTGGAACAACAGTTTCTCCAAGGATATGCCAGTTATGTGGAAAGAAAATACAAATGTGCAATACGTGCTGAATGCATTCTCCAACATAGTACATGTTATTTCCAATGCATTGACCCATTTCCATCTGAACGGACCCATTGTACTTGTAGGAGGCTTCAATATCGATATGCTACAAAATACTGGCAGAATAAAAGAATTGGAAAACTACATGTGCAAATACAGTCTCCGCTTTCTTATGAACAACATAGTCCATCTGCAAAATGCACTAATTTACCATGTCTGGTCCAATGTGCCCATTCCTCAATACAGTATGTTTGTCTTAGACACATATTGGTCTGATCATGATACAATTGGTATTGATCTTGAATTATGACATATACATCAAAGTTATTGCAAACTCATATTTGTATGTTTCAAAGAATATATGTATCTCTGATTTGTACACACATCACTCTAGATGGTGTTCTACTCGAATTATAAAATTTACATTGTACAAGAAAAAGAAAAAAAGGTACATCCTCCCAAAAACTATTTCTGACTCTATTCAACGTATTCTATTTTTTTTTTGTATATGTACATAATAGTTTCCTTTTTCTTAACATCTGAACTTATGTTCATATCTGTTTTGCTTTGTACTTTTGTTCATAGAAACAGACAAGAAAAGAAGAGGACGCAAAGAATTCCTACCCACACACGTAGGCCAAACCATGCAAAGGTGCACCCTTTTCCTGCTCGCGTTCCACAGTAAACAGTTTTTCGTTTACTTTCTCTGTGTTTGTCAAACTTATTTGCAGCTATGTTTTTTTTGGTTTTTTTTGTTTTGCGCGTAGAGGCAACTACCCTGCACATCTGCCATCCAATAGATGCAATGTTGGGCCGGCCACCCCGCAAGTCCACTTGTGAATTTCTATATCACCCAACCATAACGGCTATTCGTAGGATAGGAAATATTAGAGGCATATTATGCAGCTCGCAAAAGTGTGATCCAAATAATGGCGTCTAAAGTCTCAGCCACCCCACAAGTCTGCCTATCAAATTGTATATCGCGGAACTGTATGTGCTATTTGTAGAACACGGAACAATAAAAGGCTTTTTTTGACCCCTCCCACCCGAGAACCTACAAGTATGGAATGCGATATGGGTACATGGTGTATAAAATCTGATGTCGATACTTAATAAAGGTACATATCTAATTTTGCCTCATTTCTACACACACCAATCTGGTAACCACAGAGTTGGTGTTGCACATGAATTATGAAATATGCACTGGGAGTCAAACGGAGCCAAGTCCGCGATCCAAATAAGTGGTTAAGTATGGAATAAGGGATCTACGCATATTTGATATGTATTGCTCATTTCTGGGATCCAGCCAGCCCTGAAGTAGAACGTTGAGCCGGCCAGAATGCAAACTCGCTTGTCAAATTATTATCATAAGCTATTTGTAAGTAACCTAGCAATAGAGCCCTGTTTTTTACCCCGCCAGCCCAAGAACCCGCGATCCAGAAACTGTCAATGGTCTATAAAATATAAGCCAATCTGCAAGTCCCCTTGTCTATTTGTATATCGTGGAACTGTGTGTGCTATTTGTAGAACACCAAACAATAGAGGCATTTTTTTAGCCCGCCATCCCGAAAGTGGAAAAGTATGGAATGGAATCCGCACATTGCTTCGCTGAGCAATTCTGACTCATGCAGCGTCAACATTGTAAACTCATTAGTTTCATTATGCACTTTCACACTTGGCCATTCCTTCCTTGCTTGCTCTTCCTCGTGCCCGTCACCTTCGCATATCTACATAATAAGAAATAGTGTTTATATATATATATATATGTGTGTGTGTGTGTGTGTGTGTGTGTGTCTTATTTCTAAATCTTTAATGCTAACAGGTCAACGTACAGGCACCGTCTAAGCTATCATTGATGCGCGCAAGGATCGAGAAGTTCTTCCATCAATGCAATTTATGCGAAGGCTTTTCTTATCCCTTCCCAGTCTTAATTTCAAACACCATGGAATGTCATTGACACGCCACCAGCTTGCTTCCTTCCGGAAACCTCCAATCTCTTCAAAGTCTTAATTTGAAATATCATGGAATGTCATTCGCACGCCGCCACCTTGGTTCATTCACGAAACCTTCACTCCTTAAATGTTCTTCGCCGTAGCTGCCACCTTCGCACTTCTAAGTATGCAATAATTAAGCTTTACTTCTAACAGGTCATCATACAGCACACATAGATATTGTCATTAATGAGGATATTTTCCATTCGCACACATGGAAGCAATGTTTCCGGGAGATTATGTTGCCCCCTCCAGTTCTTTATTTCAAGCAGCATCTGGAGAAAATCAACGTTTCGACAAAGTAATGGCACCAGCTCTATAGAATTTTTGTAGAAATACAGTGAACATCTTCCTCACGACCTTCTCGTGTAGAAGAAGGGAAAAATAATTGCAGGGGAGGAGGAGTAGCCCAAAACTTACAGTGAAAACATGAATATTGACGTTGATTTGGAAAGCATATTCTGCAACCTTGATCAGCCCGTAGACGTAATTCATCTTACTTGCTCAATGGACATGGTTGATACCCTAATTTTTTACGAAGATGAATCCTTCGTATTTCAGAATGTTGTTTTGAATTTGAATCAAAAAAATTAATCATTGAAAAAAAAGATGTAAATAATAACCAAAGAATACATCGTTCAGAACTTCACCTTGCCAATATGCAGGCGTCCAAAATCTCTCAACTTCACATGGCAACCAGAGATTCTCTTCATGGTTCCATTGGACTCATTGAAGCCGAAAATTCCAAACTAAAGAACCACATTAAGGAATTAGAGGAAACTTTGTTTCCTATGCCATTGCTTCACAGTTCTTTGCGAATAGCAATGCCTACTACTACGTGCACTCCTGCAACAAATATAAAAGGGTCGTCTAGCTTCCTCACATCTTGTAGAGGATATGTCGAGAAAAATATCAACAAAAGAATGGAACTGATTACGAAGGCCTGGGAAACATCACAGAATATGGATTCCCTGGGCAACAGGGCACATAACTTGCTCCTACTTTTGTAGACGGATTTAAAAAATAAAGAAAGTTTCTATGTGCACACGGTCATCCCTTTTGTCTTTCATGTCAACAACATGGCAGAGACCAGAAGAAGACAACATGATCTCCCTTCCAATAAATGGCTCACTCAACTAGAAGCATGCTGGAAAGAGAAAGTGAAAAATATGTATGTCATCGTCCAGTCATGTGAGCAAGCAATATCAAATAAAGAAACATTATTGACAAAGTTCACCAAATAGACTTAGTAGGAAACAAAAACGGCTTCTAGGACCCCAGCTTAATCCTCAACTTGCTGGCGTCAACCAGGCAAGCTTTTGATAAACAAGTTGATAATTTGAAAGCCTTGTATTTAAAAACATTTTACAACATTATTGAATATCATGAACAAGAGGTGCACAACTGGCTAGTCCGGTATTCGGTATAGAATGCAGACATCGATGAAACTCTGTGCAAACTTTCAATTGATCTAAGCGAATTAGAAAATGAAGTTTTCAACATTCAAATCCGCAATGACATCAACGTCGCTCCTTTGAGAAACTATCTTGAAGAGAACTTGAAGTGGGTCATTGCCCAAATCCAACAGGGAAATGCATAGCTCTTTCTTTGTCAATTCAGTTATTCCAACTTCTTTGACTAGAAATCTATAGCCAAAAAATGATCTTGTCATTTCTACTTTTAAGGTATTACATTCTACCGTGTCCAACTCCTTTCCACAGTCCTATTTCTTGTACATATTTTTGTTATAGTCCACGGGAGCCCCAATCCCAGTCTATATGACAAATGCAATTACATTTCCAGGGATATGTAACAAACTATCAATTTTTTCATATACTCCAAATAAAACTATTCTTTTGTCTACTTATATATTTACATGTTCCTAGATTTTTATCTTCAACCATGTTGAATGTGAAGACATTCTGTTTAATTTATCTCAATTCTTTTTATTTTCCTATGCATCTTTTCTCCGGCCTGGTTATTTTCAAAATAAAGTATGAAATAAATCATTGACTCAAATTTGAGATATCATCTTTCAGATATATGTGTGTGTGTGTGTGTGTGTGCGTGTGTGTGTGTGTTTCTTTAAATTTCTAGGAATATCTAACAGGTTTCATTATTTTTTATATAAACGTCATGAAATTGTGTTCGCTACTTTTTTTGAACTCAAACGTCTAGACAATATGTCATTTGTTGGATCTTTATCACCTGTGCTTCAAACTTTTTACACAAAAGCCCTTAAAATTTAAATAGTTTGCAAATCTGCTTCTCAATTTGTATATCTCCAAACTATGGGTGGTATTTAAAAAATTGCATATTTGGTATGTGTAATTTGTGCTCTCCAAGAAACTATAATTTGATACATTTCAATTTCTTGTATCCAATAGCCATTGTTTTAAAGAAAACTAATTCGAGAATGCTATTTATCTGGTCCTTTTGTCCACCACCCTTTGTAACAGACGTTGGCAGCAGGACATGGAACAACAGAAGCTCTATTTTCAGGTCCCCAACCCGAGAACCCACGATCCAAAAACTGGACAAGTTTTGATTCAAGGTTCCCTCCATGCTCTAATCCGGGAATGCTAGTTTTTTTCCTACTTTTATGTGTTCGTAAAATTTCATAGAGAGTATGTACATAGAGTTACGTATTTTCTATGTATAGTTTATGGTCTCCACGAACCTATAATTTCATAAATTTCAGTTTATTGTGTCGATGAGTGCCTGTTTTAAAGAAAACTAATTCGCGAATGTTATCTATTTGATCTTTTTGTCAACTGCCCTCTATGCCTATGTAAAGAAAATTGATTCGCGAATGCTAAATTTTTTGAACACAAGCCCCTTAAAATTCAAATAGTCCACAACTCCAATTGTCAATTTGTATATCGCGGAACTATCGGTGCTATTTGTAGGACACAAACACGCAATCCAAAAACTGGTCAACTCAAGAACCTGCTCTTTTAAAGAAACTAATTCGGGAACATTTTTTTTTTCATGCTTATGTTAACCAGCCTATGTAACAGACGTCAATACTATGTTTTTTTCCTTTCTTTGTCCACCAACATATGTAAAAAGCAAAACTAATTAAAAAACGCTAAACTTGTTTTAATTACTTATAAACGATTTTATTGATATTAAAATAAGTTATTGAGTTTATTATGTCAATTTGCTTATTCGACACGAGCCTCTCCAAATTCAAATACTCTGCAAGTTCGATTGCCAGTATGTATATCGTGGAACTCTACCTGCTATTTGTAGCACAAGGAACAACAAAAGCCCACTTTTAAGGTCTGCAGCTCGATAACCCGCCTAATTCCACAATGCAATTTTTTTCATGCTTATGTTCACCAACCTATGTAACAGACGTCACTACTATTTTTTTTTCTTTTTTTTTCCACCAGCATATGTAAAAAGGAAAACTAATTTCGGGAATGCTAAACTTGCTTTATTTCATTATAAATTATTTTGTCGATACAAAAATAAGTTATTCAGTTTATTATTTCAATTTTATTTATTTGACATGAACGACTTCAACTTCAGGTAATCCGCAAGTCCAACTGTCAATATGTATATTGCGGAACTTTAGGTGCTATTTGTAGACCACGGAACAACCAATGCCCAATTTGCAGCCCGCCAGTCCGACAACCCACGATCCATAAATTTCAAATAGTCCCCAAAACAGCTTCTCAATTTGTATATCGTGGAACTCTTGATGCTATTTGTAGGCAACAGAACAACACAAGTACAATTTTCATCTCGCAACCCCGACAAATCGGGATGAAGCTTACGTCCATGCTCTATATATCTACTTCATCAAATCACATATTTTATTTTTGTAGGCCACGAAACAACAGAAGCCCGATTTTCAGCCCGCCAGCCCGAGAACCCGTGATCAAAAAATTCAACTAGTCCGCAAAACTGCTTGTCAATTTGTATATCGCGGAAGTCTAAGTGCTATTTGTAGACCACAGAACAATAGGTCCCCAGTTTGACAACCCGCGATCCAAAAACTAGCTAAGTCAAGAACCCGCTCTTTTTAAGAAAACTAATTCAGGAACACCATTGTTTTCATACTTATGTTCACCGCCCTATGTAACAGACATCAGTACTATTGTTTTTTATTTTTTTGTCCACCGACATATGTAAAAAGGAAAACGTATTCGGGTAACAACAGAAGCTCGATTGTCAGCACGGCAGCGCCAGAACCCGCGATCAAAAATTCAAATAATCTGCAAGACCGCTTGTCAATTTGTATATCGCGGAAGTGTCCGTGCTATTTGTAGACCACGGAACAACAGAAGCCCAATTTTGAGTCCAGCACCCCGACAACCCGAAAACCCATGTCAATTCTAGACCAAACACATTTCCTGGTTTTTACTCCATATACTCCAAATACTCCTAATACTCCATGTTCGCTGCAAACTGTATATGACATAACTGTTAAATAAAATGAACCCGCAGCTTCGCCTACACACCACTCCGTAATTGTTGGGTTGCATTGGTTATGTACCAAACATTAATAATTTTTGATAAACTTAAAATAAAACTAATTCAGGAATACCACGTGTACTACAATTTTCTACCCACGCATTTACTCTACGTCCAGCCTGGCAAGGACTACGCTGCCATGCAGTGCTTGTTTCACTTTATTAATATATAGGTGTATATCTATTTACAATGTATACAATTAATATGTTAGCATATTTTTAGTCATTTTCATAACTTATTTACATTTATGAATATGAATGTTGTTTACTTTTTCACATTTACCTAATCATATTAAAAAATAATTAAATTTTCACTATGTTGATTTTAAAACCTAACCAGAATGTGCTAGTTAATATATATATATATATATATATATATATATATATATATATAACATTAAAAACAAAACAGGGTAACATGATCTTGCGATACCGTAAATTTTGCAGTGAAATTGGCTATTGTCTTCGGATTGGTGTGATGCGATCGGGATATCATTTAAAAAACAATTTTTATTATTAAATTTATTAAAAATTCGGGGAAAAATATAAAAAAACACGCATAAGAAAGTCATAACGGAAGATTAATTCCAAAAACATAATTAATTATGGCTATCTTAACATCAATCAATCTCAATTGTATCATAACATGTATGTGAATGCAGCGGCATGAATTTCTTGATTACAAGAAGCAGCGATGGCTCATAACCATTCCATTCAATCTCAATTGAATGAAACGCCTTTGCATAAACTTGCTCTGTGAATACAAGGCTATCCTTATTATGAATATGATCCTACGGAGATTTGAATTTATTTATCTTTACTGGGAATAATACTATCATCACGTATTAAGCGCAGAAGGCGATGTTATAATTAGCTCCAGGAGTGCAAGTGAAGGTGCTAGTGTTATCGTCCTTGGCATAGCTGTAGGCCTGTGGGCACTGCCCCTTGAAGTATTGGGAATAGTTGGTGGGAGGGCAAGTGACATTGTAGTCCCCCGTGCAACAGTATTGAGGCAAATTTAAAGCTGCACAAGCACTGTCGCATCCTTCAACTACTTGCAATTCTGTAGGGCAGTTGGCCGTTATGTTGCTGCTGCAGTCCACTGTT
>ML788413.1:153658-187495 GCA_009831015.1 Picea engelmannii
AACACTCCCAGGAATTAGGTGAATTTCATGATCATGATTTCGAGTGGGTGGAAGACCTTTGGGAATATATTCAAATACTTTGGAATGATTATCAATGATCCCTTGGAGATCTTGAGGAATAGATGGCTTAGATGTTTGAACATATAGTGAGCATAGTTTTGCAATAACACCTTGATGCCCCTTTTCAATAATTTTGTCATGCCATTAGAGCTTATCACCTTACTGGGTTTCCCTGTGATACCTCTTAACTCAATTTATTTTCCTTCTAATGAAAATTTCATGAAAAGTTCTTGAAAATTAAAAGCCATTGTTCCTAATGATTGTAACCATTGGATTCCTAGTACAAAATCCACACCACCCATGGGTGTAGCAATCATTGGACTATTCATTACATATTCCCCCATAGTAATATTGATATTATTGCATTTTCCTGAGAAATTGGTAGTTCATCCATCTACAATCATTACTTGAAACTCTGGCGCTGGATATACAAAGAAATTGAGAGCTTTGGCTAATTTATAGTGAATGAAATTATGAGTACTTCCATAATCAATTAGGACTATTACCTTTTTCTTTTTGATGTATCCTTCGATCTTGAGGGTTTGAGGAGTGCTAATTCCAGCGAATGCATTACACAATATCGTGGGTGTCAACTCTTTAGATGAAATTGCTTCTACGTTTTCATGTTGAGATGGTTCTTGTTCTTGTTCTTCTTCCTCTTCACAATCTATGTAGAATAATTTCTTCTCACCACACTTATGTCCCTTTGATCCGCCGGATCTTTTAATGACTTATGGTTGAGTTTTAATTTTGCATGCGTTAATTAACCAATTGAGAAACTTAGTGAAAGAATGAGAAGAAGAGAATCATGACAGCCATATACATATATACAGATCTGAAAAGAAATAATAGACAGCAAATCATAACACGCAGATTGATAACGGAGTTCGACACAACTTTGCCTACGTCTCTAGGCCTTTGTCTCTATGGGGGAGGCTTCTTTATTTCTGCTCAAAAGCTCAAAAGTACATCGCTGCAATGCCAAATGGCTACAAGACTAATCTGTTCATGTTCTTCCAGATCTCTAGAACCATGCAAATAAAATAGCACGCAAAACGGACGTCTGGAGCTTCCATAAATGGTCCGACAACGTCTCCTCCTCAAAAGATTCTCTACATCAAAATGGATTTATCTTGGTTTCCTTTCAGTATAACTCTGTTCTGACTGCTCCTATGGCTTCAGAGCATCCCAAAACCCCTATCTGGGCTCTTTCGTCACCTCAATCGGTCGAAAAACGAAGAAGTTATGCCTCTCGGAAGTTTTCCCCTTCAAGCTTGTTTTCACAGGTTCTACAAAACGCACCCTTCCTCATTGAACCCGGCTCACACGCAATAAGTAGCGTGAAAACCTAGCACCGGGCGCAACCGCGCCAACGGTGCAAACCGTAGGACGATAAAGGGCGCGCCAGCCCCTAACCGCCTAGGCACCTGGGCGTATGGGTCATATGACCTCGCGCAATTGTAAAAGGGCTTAACGGTTACAATTGTTCCAACTGCGCACTTGGTTGTGGTCATATGGAGCATTCCAAGAAACCACGGGCTATACATATAAAACCCCGCGCCCATTTCACGGTGTACAAGGGTCATATGGATTAAAGTAATGGAACCGTGGGCTATATTTGAAATACCCCCGTTTAAAATAACTCTCGCGCATAAGCTATATGGTTACGGTTCTATGTTAACACAATGAAACCGCGGGTCGGGGCTAAGCCCCGGCCTGACCCCCCGCCATATACATTATAACATAAACTTAAATGTATTGTAGCCCGTATACATAACAAGAATCATCGTGTGGCCTATTGGCACGACAGACTTTACCAAAGAGCTATGCCACCGGGAGGTCGTGGGTTCGAATCCCACGGACCTCATACTATTTTAAACACAACCAATCAGCCATTTCTGGGGTGCCACGTGGTAGCCCATGATTGGGCCACGTGGCACCCAATCATTGACCAACAAAACTCCACGTGTCACGATATCATTCACCTTCAACAACCAACCAGATGTTGCCACATCATCATACGGTCATTCCACGCCAATCGTTGTACTATCCCGTCAGCCTGCCACGTCAGCTGCTAACGTTACCCGTGCCACGTGTCACCCTTACAGTGGTGACACGTGTCACCTTGGGATAGGTCCAGCTGGCTGTCCGTATGTCCAAAACTACCTGACACGTGTTGCCTTCTGGAGCTGCCACGTGTCGCCTTCTAGAACCACCACGTCAGTTGTACGGACCATACAGTCTGCACAGTCAGCATGACACGTGGACTGTATGGATTGTACAGTCACCCCCTTTTTTTTACCTGTTTGACTTTTCAGACAGAATGCGATATCTTCTCCATATGGAGCCCGTTTGACAAAGTAAATATACCGCCAGAATTAGGAAGACGAGACGGACGCAATGGCATGGGTTTCGTCGCATTCCAAGCACTTTCATTTTTGAGCATTTTTCAAGCCCTGTCAGGCTTCTGGATCCGATTTCGGATCACCCTTACTATACTTGTTGTCACAATTAAAGCATAAACCTTTTGATTTTCTTTCCTTCAATTTTTGAGGTGTCAACCTTGTAGGTTGAGGTGTTTTAGAAGAAGGAGCATTGTTCTCTCTATAGATGTTAGGATTGGTCCTTCTAGTAGCCATAGCCATATTTTTACTTTCAACATTTCTTGCCATCTTAAATGCATTCTCCAATGATTTGGGTTCCCAAAGGCGAACCTCATGTTGAATTTTATCCTTTAAAGTTCCTATGAATACATCAATCAAGTGCTCATCTAGAATATCTATTACCTTTATATTCAATCTTTGAAAGTTCTCAATGTGCTCGGTAACTAAACCCTTTTGCTTGAGATTTATCAATTGGGTAAAGAAGGTATTTCTCCTTGTATCCTCATAGTGTGCTATCATTTCTTCCATGAAAATTGTCCAAGTGACGAGTAATTTGCAAGAACAAAGCCATCGATACCATACAAATTGATTGAGTTCTAAATATAAAGAAGCAATTCGTACCTTTTTTGTATGTGGCACATTATGTAGATCAAAGAATTGCTCCATCTGAAGTATCCATGTGATTGGGTCCTTGCCATCAAACTTCCTCATATCGATCTTAGAAAAGTGGTTGGTCTTCAACCCAAAGTTGGAGTTTCTCCATTCTTGATTCACCTTCCTTGTGTCCTCATCATGAATTTCACAGGATGCATTTTCACTTTCAGGTGTCTTCTCTATTACGAAATTTTTCAATACTTCCATGATCTCCTCTTTTAAACTATCCATCTTTGCCTCCAACTTAGCTTCCATCTCTTGTAGTTCATATTTTGTTACTATCTTATTTTGTAAATCATTTATGTCCCTACGCATTCCTTAACCTTCATCAAGAGCCCAAGTAGGATTGTGTGGAGGCTTATTTGGTGTAGAAGTTCCCTTTTTGGGTGGCATGTTGGCCAAGTATCACTTTTGAACCTTGATTTTGAGGTGGTTCTGCTCGACAATATTTCTTATGTTGTATCTCCAAAGTTTTGGCCCTTCTGGGTATGAAACTTTATTTTATGTAGTTCTTTGATATTTCTTATCTGCAATGCCACAGGTCTGATCAAAATTGGATGTGCCAAGTGGAATTTACAGTAACTTCCCCACAACTTGCTGATTTTTGGCCTTTTCCAGGAGATCTCACTTGTATAGCGTTCCGCGCACAAAATGATTGATATAAAATTCTGAAACTCGTACCAGAAATACTAAAGACTGTCCACTATCCAATGAAACCAATCTCACTCAATTTGGATACTCTAGGAAGAAGTTATGATTGTTTTACCTGGAACACCTTCTAGATACTAGTCAATAGGACTAGTCAGATACCTTATCTTCCATAGGGTGTATCTACAAATGTAAGATGACCCAGAATATAAACTTTTTAAAAAAGATACCTTACTAATTTCTATGAATATCCTCCAGTTTTTAGGCTCTGAAACTTTACAAAAAACATTTTATAGCGAAAATTCCGCAATGACTTAGTTTAGGATGATTCCAGAACCCTATCTTACACAGGTTGTATCTCCGAAAGTATAAGACCTCAGGAGATGAAATTTTAACCCAATGTACCTTGATCCATCTACTAAATATCCTCCAATCCATTCCTTCTAAAGCATTGTAGAAAAAAAGTTATAGTGAAAATTCCAAGGTGTCTCAGATGTAGCAACGAAACCCCAAGACCTTGAGCTTTGATACCATATGTTAAGAACCAAATATCAATATAGCATAGAAAAACCTCAAAATAAGTACTCAACGCCTTGAAAAAGAGATAATTTCAGATAATAAGCCTCTTCGAGGGGGAAACCTCCTTTTACCCCACATAAATGTTCAAGTACAAGATGATTCCAAATGAAAATGTCTCCTTGGTATATATAGGAGACTAGGAGGTATTATTACAACTAATGGAATAAAGACGACATAAATAAAATAACATTACTAATGTAATATGCCCCAATTAAGGGGTAATGATCCAATATTAGGGCTTAACAGTACTTCCACTGGAAAATAAAATATTTAATACGGTGGAGCACCTCCCTTTGAGACAAATATTTAGTTGTGAAGATGAATGTTAAACAAAACTGGGAACTCACATGGGTCCACTAGACTGTGTGCCTCCTAATCTCCTCCTAAATATAACAGATTCTAGATAATATGTCCATAGTGTGGATAAATCAATGGACCCATTAGGCTCGAGGGATATTCTTAGAGGTCCAGTGTTGTTCACAAAAAGAAATGTGTTCTTGAGGATCCTCAGTTCCCTTGTATCGATTGGATAGTTCGAAATAAGTGATGGGATGGAACATATCCTCTATCAACTTAGCTACATGTGCCAACTCTGAATATTAGGATGATGCGTCGCTCACCACCACGTAGGTGTCCCTCGAACCACTGCATCCATGGCCTAAATCCTCTACTCCGTAGGGACGATTTTCTCTATTTGTATGAGAAATTTATCTATCAACCCTATCCCATCAAACTGTGAGGCATCGCATAGCTAAGATCTGATCCAATGCAATGCTTTTGTTTTCCTAATGCATATGTGAGTGGAAAATTTATAGAGATTGTTTTTCCACCTATCCATGGAATCCTCAGAATCTGTGTCATAATACTTTACACTTCTACAATTTAATTCTCCATCTGTGGTGGGGTTGATGTAATCCTCCATATGCCCAGTGATATTAGAGATATTTTCAATGACTGAGCTTTGTGCATCCTCATCCATTGACTCATTTTATCGATATCCTTCATATGGATCCATAGGTGTGATCACGCACAGGGTGTCTATTTCAAATGACATCTACCTCTTCTTTAAATTCAACATTTCATTATTGTCAATGCCAAGTAATTCAGGATGTAGATAAGATTCATCCATAATTTCTATTACCTCAAAGTCATCCTTTGTTTTGAATTCTTCTATATTCACTTCCATTTTCTCTAGTCAACCTATTGGGTAGATATTATATTGATTTTCCAACTGCAGTTGGATGGGAGACCAGATTAATTTGGGTTTAACCATCACCTCCCAATATTTCTTCAGTAAAATATTCATGTTGGAACCCAGATCCAACATGACGCCATCCATGTCATAGCCACCAAGTTCGATTGTCATCTTAAACTCTCGGCCAATGCGCTTTTGCTTGCTGACCTGGCATACAAATATTTCTAGTAGAGGAGTTGATATGGTTGTCTCCACTCCTTGTTCCCTCATGCAAGTAGATAACATTTGTGTCAACTTACTTGCATCCTTTGGATTATTCAACAACCACAAATAGCAATGCAAGAAAGAACTTACTTGGTGTTCAAGATCTTCATTGCAACCCAAGTCATGCAAGGATTTTGTGCACATTTCAATTCCTGCAGGCGTTTTTCTTCATGTGCCTTTTAATCAGTGCATCACATCTCATTCTATATATGATATTCTTCTAATGATTGGTGTGTCACGCACTGTATTTCTTCATGCACGTGAGCTTCCTCCAAAGATCATTGTGCTGCACACTTTAATTTATCATGGGTGCGGGCCTCTTCCAATGACCTTTGCATCACTCATTGTACCTCTTCATGAATTCGAGCTTCCTCCAAAAAACTTTGTGTTACCCTATGCACTTCTTATTGGATCCAAGCCTCCTCAAGTGACCTCTATGTCACGCGCTCCAACTCCTCGCACACTCTTTCTTCTTCCAATTCTCTCTACGCATCACGCAGGAACTTTTTTTGTTGGGTAGGATCAAACTTTGGGGGGATTGTGTTGCCTTCCTTATTTTCCCCTTCGGCTTCTGACCCGAGCCTTCATCGTGCTCAAATTACCCTCCTATATTTTCTCCTCCTCAAGTTATTACCCGGACATCAACCTCCTTATTCTTCTTTTTATTCTTGCGTGGATCCACATGCACCATGTTGCAATTGGCATTCTTGTCTTCCCACTTTTTCAACAAGTCAGGATAGTCTTCGGTGACATGCTTGGGAGTATAGCAGTATTCACAAAGCATGCGTGTTTTGGTACAAAACCTTGATACATGACCAATTTCTCCAAAATTGAAACAAGTGGTGAGTCTACCTCCCCCTCTGCCATATCCTCATCCCCGACCACGCCCATATCCACCTCAAGGAGCACCTTGGTATCTACCTCTTTCAACACTGTTATGTTCACCACCCTTCCACTCTTCCTGTACTCATAATGCATCACGAGTATTATCTTGCATCAACTAGAGTGAACGACATTTATTGACATCATGCCCCATGGATTTAAAAAAATCACAGAATGGAGTATGATTCATCATTTGGTAATTCTAAAAAGTTGGGTAGCAGGGTGGTACAAGACCCCAGTATCTACATATCTCGCATCATTTCATATGTCCGGATGGAAATGGACTCGACACGCCTATCGCCACATAATTTGGAAGTACGGAGCATTCGTCATTGAGATGCCCCTCTGAGCAACAGGTGGTACACCATATGTTCTCACACATGATCTTCGTACTAGCCATATCTTACAATTTCATCGTCGGGTTGGCCAATTGCAATTTCACTTGCACCAATCCTGTCGACATCTCTTCCCCTCTGAGCATAGGTTATAGGCGCATTGCAATTTATATTGCCTCTGCTTCATTCATCACCTTCTACTGGGTGGGAACGACTTGGATATGGGGAAGTAACCTTGCAATAAACCACTCTCTGTGTTTCACGTCCTGGATTTGGAACGTCAACCTATCCAATAAAATATTAAATCGTTGGTCATAATCCCACACAGTCTTGCCTTCCTTCTATTTGATCTCTTTTATCTCTCTGATACATTGAGACTTCGACTTAGGTTTATGGAATTCCCTAAGAAGATATTGTTTAATCTTCATTAGGAACCTCATCTATCCCAGTGGCATAGTGGCCTTGTACTTCATGTACCACATCAAGGCTCTATCCCTAAACATGGTCTCCAACTACGCAATCTGGGTTGCTTCATTTGTGATCCTCGTCATAGACCAGATTGATTTTCATGTGAACCAATGTTGTTTTGCATCATGCATACACGTTTCGTGGAACATGGGTAGCCTTAGGGTTCTATCCTGATTTTCCATTGTCACTCTCCGACAAATTCCGTTTCTCTAACTATTGGTTGTCAAAATTCTAACTACCGATACTCTTCTAGATGAAGTGGCATTGACTTCACCTTCTTCTTCACTTGTCTCTTCTCTTCTTCCTTCTTCTAGTCCTTCTCCAACCTGAATCGCTTCACTATCTGTTGTTATTTCCTCTCAGTTACAAACACGCAAGGGGGGTGGTTCAAGGGGGGGTAATTCCATCTCCTTCTGAAATTTATTGTGATGGGACCCAAAGAGTTTCCCACTTGCAGCCATGCAAGACCATATATTATTTCTAATTCATATCCCCCACCACTAAGGGAGGCTCCATATTCCTCTGATATCTGTGCAATACTACTCTACGCGCCACCTTCCTCTCCTAAAAACATACCACTACTATGTGCTCCATATGTTTCTCTTATCAATGCACCACTGCTATGTGCTTCATCTTCCTCTAACGTTGCGTCACTCCACAATAGCCAAGGGGTGTGTACTTCATCACTTAGGCCCTTACTACTAACACCACTCCTATTGTTTCTTGTTGGTATCCCCACTAGACACCATATCCTCAATACCATGCCTCTTTGTGGGCCTATCCTCGTATGTTCTCCTCTCTGGCACATCATACTATTCATACTACCACCTAGCATAGTTTCTTTTCTCTTCATCCTAGTCTCAACTCTTCATCACGCACCCCTGGATAACTCTTTTCCACCTCTCTGCTCTACTTTCCTTCTTATCTCAACTCTCCTTGCGTATCTCTCAGATTTTTTTCTCCTCTACTCCTCTGCATCCATTCCATTTGTCACCTCATATCAATAATTTTTGGATCCTCCTCAATGGATCCATTTCCCCTCTCACTTTCCCTAGTCCTTGTAACCCCACCCAACACTAGGGGAGTTTACTCATCCATTCTATCAACCCCCATGCGTATCATCCCTTTCTCCACGAACAAAAACTTTATCCGGAGTGGAATCTGTTCTAACATTCAATTTCTTCGACCTTCTGTGAACTTTCTTTTAGCCTCACTGAAAGAATCTGTGTACTCCATAGAAAACTCAATAATATATCCCTCTTTTACTTGAGAAAACCAGAAGTCAATAGCCCAAGTCCACTTATTATCCAACACTTTCAATCTCTCAAGAGTGGATTGATCCAAAACCATTGGTTCTAAAGGCCATATTATAGAATTGGTAGTAGTTTTCCTTTTCATCCATTCATCCAACAAACAAGGAAATTTAGAAAAGAAAATATCATGCATATCAACGTAAAGATAGTCATATTTCCATTTCTTCAAATTTACTCTCAAACCCCGAGTTTCTTGCAAGGAAAACTCATGATCTTTTGTAGTTAGTCAGCCTTGAATTTCCTCCTGAGATGGATACCTCCTTCATATCTCAACTATAAAATGTTTGGCGATATTTTTGTAAAAATATTCAAATTTCTAAGGATTTTATATAGTTTTTATAAAATTTTGGCGATTTTTAAGGTAAAGTGATTTTATCCTATAGAATTTGGGCGAATCATTTTTAGAATAGCGAATATTTTTTTGGGAAAAACCCTGGAAGATTATCCCATGAGATAAATTTAGCCCCTAAAATCATTCTTGATTACAACATTACAAAGGCTCAGAATGAGCTCGACACACTATGAATCACTGAATATTCTATGAAAGGGTCTCACTCTTTCATCATCTAACCATCTAACTCTATTTCTGATGTCATTGCTTCCTTTTATATCTTTCTCTACTCGGGAGCTCTGTCTCTTTCTTCTTTTCTCCACTCATTCTACTGACAAAATTTCCTCGCATGATTTTGGCACCTTCTTGTAGTCCACATAGCCTTCGAGAATCAGGGAAATTAATTTCCTCAACAACTCACCTTTTGTTAGCTATGTGTTCCCTTGTGTTGTTGGCATTAATCATTGGAGAATATTTCTCGATGATTCCTTTCTTGATTTGGACATGCATCTTCATGGTTTCTGGCGCAATTGTCAAAAACCTAGACCAACGCATGTTTGTTAGATTTGAATTCTTCATGCATTACCTTAGGCACATGAAAAACTCGAAATTAGTGTGCACAACTTTGTTTGTGCTCTCTCTATCTCTCTCTCTCTCTCTCTCTCTCTCTCTCTCTCTCTCTTTCTCTCTCTCCATTTTCCCATATCTCCCTCCTTCCCTCTATACCCCATTTCTCTCTCCCCCATATCTTCTCACTCTCACTTTCTCTCTCTACCCCTCTCTCCCGCCCCTCTAACACTCTCTCCCTCTTTCCATCTCCCTCTATACCCCACTCTCTCAATTTTACCACATCTCCCTCCTTCCCTCTATACCCCATTTCTCTCTCCCCCCTCTCTTCTCACTCTCACTCATTCTCACTTTCTCTCTCTACCCCTCTCTCCCGCCCCTCTAACACTCTATCCCTCATTTAATCTCCCTCTATACCCCACTCTTTTCCCTCCCTCTCTCCCCTTCCATCTCTCTCCCTTTGTACACACCTCGCTCTCTCTCCCTCTCACTGTATACATCTCTCCCACTCTCTCTATCCCCCTTCTCTCTCTCTTTTGTTATACCCATCTCTCCATCCCTCCCTCTCTCTCTATCTCCCCTCTCTCTCTCTCTTTCCCCTCCCCCTCTCTTCCCCTATCTCTCCACCTTTCTCTCTCTCCCCCTCCCCTCAATTTCTCCCTCACTCCCCCACACTGCCACTCTCTCTCTCTCCATTCCCCTCTCTCTCTTTACCTCTCTCCTCCTATCTCTCTCGTTATCACCATTTATTCCCACACCTAGCCCAAAAGGCAAAGTCTTATCGATATACACTATCATAGCCAATGTATCCCTTGTCATACATACTTTCACACCATTATTCCCTTACATAACTTAGGAAAATTCCTTTTTCCTACGTTATTTCACACTTTCACACCATTATTCCCTTGCATAACTTAGGTAAACACATGTTTCCTAACTTATTTCACTCAATTAACCCATAATCCACTTTTATGCATTTCCCCTTCTTTATTTTATTCAAATTAAAGGGAAAATTAAATTTAGTGGTTAAAATTGAGTGTTGACTCCATTGTGGTCGTAGGGTTTTAGTATGTTTTTTGTGGGCTTTTACCTTCCTGTAGGTTTTTGTTCGTGTCTATAGGTTATAGGTGTCGAAGATCCACTCAAGAAACCCTTGGAGTTGGAGCCACGAATCTTCCTAGCAAATTTTTCCCAACGCACTTTTTTCCCATGTTTCCACATTGGTCAAAGCATTGTTTGGCCATTTACCTTCCACTACTCAACACAAAAAAGGACACTTTTCAACCACTTCTCAACACACAAAAAAACACTTTTCTTCCACTGCTCAATGCAAAAAATAGGCACTTTTCTACCATTTCTCAATGTAATTTTTTCCCCTTTTATGTCACTGCTCAACGTAAGAACTTGACACTTTTCTACCACTTCTCAATGCATATTTCAGGTACTTTCCAATAGGGTTCCACCTTTGCACTTTAGTTACATTTTTCATAAAAATAAAAATAAAATAAAATTGCATTTTAGATTCCTTATTACACTTGCATCCCCTCTTTTGTCCTTTGAAAGGAAAATTCATACCTTTACCCCTTTTCAAAAAATTATTTACTTTCAACATTATATTTTTATGCAATCAGTAATTCACGTTTATGCAATAATATTCTCACTACTACCATGTTAACCCTTGAGGTCCCTCAGAAGTTCCCTGCACAAAAGAAGGATTTTCTTTTTTCCCTAGGATTTGTTGACCCTTTGGATGATCATATGATCAACTTCGATAGTGATCAATTCAAGCCTTTCCACTTGCCCTTTTTTGTTGCTTTCCATATCCTAGTGACCATCAACAAGTACAACATCCACCATTATATTGTTGATGAGGGTGCATCCACATGCATCATGTCTACTCAGTTTTGGCAGTAGATCATCTCCCCTAAAATTGTTCCATCTATGATATCCATCCAATTGTATGATAGTCCTCTTTCACAATCCCAGGGCCTTTATCAAAATTATCCCATCAAGATAGGGGTTATGTATTCCCCTTTGTATTACAACCTCTTTTTAGGGCGGAGCTTCATGTGTGCCATGAAGGTCATGACCTCATTATTTTTTCATAAGATGATTTTCCCCTATAATGGGAAACTCGTCACGATTAATCAGTTGACTTACCATGACCCTCAAGCCTAGATTCATCCCGACAATTTGGTTTCTTCCTTAGGTGGGGACCAGACTACTACCCCCATCCACGACATTTTTCCTGGATTCTACAAATATTCTCGCTTGTTGGGTGCATTCTATGGACCACCTCCAACAGTCATTACACCTAGTTCCTCTCATGTTTACATGGTGGCATGCAACCATGGACTAGTGGGATCAAACACACAACCCTCTACTAGACCATCCACACCTGTATCATCCATGCCTCCACCATGTATGCAGTAGCCTCATTCGCACCATCCCTTTGGTCAAGTACCCTTACTTTCCCTCCTTCTAAGATCTTCAATACCCTGTTCATGGCTATCCTCACCTTGCCTAACCTTACCCTTGGGATTCCTATGTGGTATTTGGACCCCCCCTACCCCTATTCCTAGTTCTCAACCCTAACCTTATTCATGCCTCATTCCCACACTCTTGATTCCTCAATCAGGTCTACCCAAGTCCCATATCAACCATTACAATACCCTACCCAACCTAAGACCATGAAATATCGACATCGGAGCAAGGCCAAATGCAAAGCTACCCAAACCTTTCCTAACCCCACTACAGCCACACAGCCTACCATAGAGAGGAAATTTCTCCTTTGTGCATTGTGTGTGTTTCATGTTCAACCCACCTTTCATTTCCCTCGACTTCCAATATTTAAAGGTATCTATAACTCTAGAAATATGGATGTTGCTTATTCCACTCCAGTTGTGGAATTCCACCTTCCTGAACCAGCTGCCAAACGGATAAAGACATTACATAAAAAACAACCTTGTGTGTTATGTGACCATCATGGACATTATTCTCACCATTTTCCTTGTTTTATCTAGTACTGAGATGCTTTAGAGGTCCTCCATTAGTTGGAGGTTTCCTATGTAAAGGTATCTACCCCAATGGTAGAATATCCACAGTCTCATCATGAGTCATGTTGGTTGTGAAGCCTGATTATCTTCTTGATTCAAAGGTCTTGTTTCAACTATGTTTGGATCCCATTTCCTAACAAGGGGTGTGGGGGGGATTCCCCCCCCACATATGTTGTTAGGGAGGTCCAGGAGGGTGGTGGCGACAATCTTTTGGAGCCCCCCCTCGGGCGAGGGTTCGGGGGCAATGCCCCAAAAGAGAAATTTTGGGGAAAATTGCCTTGTAAAATATTGTAATTTAATAGTGAATCATTCATCATTCATCATTAGGTTGTATATCCAACAGTAGAAGTTATGTTAGGGTTTTTTTCCTTAGAAGGAAACCCTCTTTTATGTATGGGGGAATTGTATTGTGGTTGGGATCTTAGTGAATATTGTATTCTGGGAGAGGGGATTGTGAGAAAAGAAGAGGAAGTTACAGTGGGTATTTTGTAGGTTGTACCCATTCATTTGTTGGATAATAATAAAGAAGGACTGGCAATTTCTCTGGTGGACATAGCCCACATTGGGTGAACCATGCATATTTGTGTCTCTATTGTATTGTGTATCATTTTTGTTTTATTTTTGCATTTGTTTCATTTTATTGCTCTATGATCCCCTTTTTCTAACAAACCATCCCCACTGAGTGCCAATACCTTGCCCATTTCCAATGGTACTAACTCCCCGAAGTCAGAATCTCAAATGATTCTCTTCTTCGGGGAGGTGCCTCACAACCCTTTGTGATCATTTCATACCACTCTTTCTTTTTAGAGTGTTTATATTTGATGTTTTAGTTTCATTCACCTTGTATATATTTCATCTCATTTATCATCCTCTTGCACCTTTAATATGGATTGACCCAATGTCCTCCTGTTATATTGGTTATGTCAATGGTGTGAGTCATACTTCACATAATCTAGCCTCGACAACTTGGACTTGATTATCCCCGTGCTTACCCTCTACCACTCTAATGGTTTTTTCTTTGGACCCATCACCAATAATCAAGTTGAATATGATGCAGTGATAGGTTTGTTAGCCTATGCCCTTGCTCATCACATATGTCACCTTCATGTTTGTTTAGATTCCCAACTTCTCGTCATGTAGTTGAATGGTGTGTATCATGTGCACCACCCATGATTTTTTAGGAAATACTTGTGTGTTCAACTCTTGGTGCAATCATTTGAATCCATTACATTCAATCATGTACCTAGAAGTCAAAATTATTTTATAGACAACATTGCAAACATCATCCTAGGCTAGCATCTAGAACATGAATCATCAAGAATATAGCAATTTGCATTCATTTTTACACTATCATACATGCATATCAGTACATAACTGATCCAAGAGGATCCGGGAATGATCACATATGTCCAGGAAGATCTGGAACATCCACACAAGTCCAGAATGGTTCAGAAATGATCAAAAATCAAATGCTTCAAAATATCCCAAAACTCCATCAATGCATAGGGATCAGGGATAGATTTCCAATGGTGAAAATTTCACCTCAAATGAAGTTTGTATGCAAAATTTATGAGCAGTCAAAGTTCGGGTCAAACAGTCAAATGTCAAAGGTCAAGTATGCACATAGTTATTGGCAGTTGACTCGGCAAAGTACAACACAAGTGGATCAATTGTTAGATGACAAGTGGCGTACAAGTGGTCCAGTCATATTGTGACACGTGGCAGAGTTGATCCAATGAGAGGCCACCATGTGGCGACCTCCCTTTGGCCTATATTGGCACAGGTTACCAAAATTATGGATTCAACGAGGGTCGAACTTGTGACCTCCATAACCTCCCAAATATTTCACATAGTCTTTGTCACCAACACACCATACATTGGGTCTTAATATCTATATGACAATTAAAATATTTGAATTATTATTAAAGCTCTATTAGGTGGATAAAGGGTTGAGGTCCTAAGCCCTCGAACCTAGCCATAGCTCCTGGTTGTAAACATTATAACATGACCATGCATTATGACCACGTGGGGGACCAATGGTTATATTCCATCATGGATAGGGTTTTAACCATACATTATATGCTTTGAAAACCATTCCATAACCATCGTTGAATATTATAACAAAATACTATGTATAGTATGGTCGACAGGGTTCGACCCCGCAACCTACTATTCAAAAAACAAATGTCCTAACCAATTATGCCAGAGACGCGGGTTGGTTAAGGAAACCATGTAACTAATGTTTAATGTCGACCTTAGATTTCAAAATTTGGTTGGGGCCCATGCCTATTTAATAGGTGTGCGACCCAAGGATTGGACACACATTTAATGTAGAGTTGGTCTCATAACTTTTTCCCAAATGTACCAAAGTTGTGAGGTTACACCGTAAAGCATGCCAAATAGTACCTTGACGAAATTTCAAGTATTTTATATCAATTTTGCATGATTTTTTGCCAGGAATCCAATTGTGCACTATGTTTCTACATTTGAGCAACATGTAAAAATTTCATTCTAAAACAAAATCATTTCAGCATTAATAAAAAGGGTCTCTATTGGAAGCGGACACAGAGAGGTAGCCCAAATTGGGTGAAATCCACTTTTTCCAACTTGTGAATGTGATTATATTATTGTTGTTCATTTCAAGTTCAATTATTTTCAAGTAATTTATCATTAAAGTGGATTTTGTTAGATAAGTTACTTACATGTAATTTGCAAAATAGTCAAGAGATCATTTTATTTCGAAGATCAAGTAGATGTTTATGTGTATTTAAAATTATCATCATTTAAGGATTTTTCGGATCAAGTTGGTATTAGATCAGGTTTGACAATTATTTTGCAAGTGGATGCTTACAATAGACAAACTCAAACTTGGTAAAGGAAAACTTGCAAGTTATAAGTCTAAAATTGGAAAGATATTTCGACGACATAAGATGGCTTCGATAAAAGGAGAAGAACAAGATCAGCCCATGAGTCATAAAGAGATCAGATCTATGCTTCAATCACTAAAAGAAACAATAGATTATTTAGAACAAAGAATTCAAAATCATGCAAGCATAGAATCTTCGGTAAAAGGAGAAGGAGGAAGTGAAGACGTTGGACCTTCAAATCCCCCTTCCCCTTCCTCATCATCATCATTAGTTTCTTCTGAAGCAAGTAAACATTATTCTAGTCGAAAGAAGTCCTCTAACAAGTCTGAGCATAATCTTCCATTACTAAAATTGGATGTTAAGTTTGAGTTGTGGACCTATGATGGAGAATTGAATGTCGAGAAATTGGACAATTGTATCAATCATATAGAGGTATATTGCAGGGTTCAAAGGATTATGGATGAGGATGCAAAGATATAGTTAGTTTCTCTTCGACTAAGTGGAATTGCCTTAATATGGCAGGAGAGTAAGATGTAAGTTGATCTTGTTCAAAAGGGTAAAGTAATCTCTTCCTAGGATAAGTTTATTAAGGTTATAAGAAAACAATTATATCCACTGACACATACACAGACGACAATGAACGAGTGGCAGCATCTAAGACAGGGTAAAGGCCAGAATAGTCAGGAATATACACATGAATTAAAAAATAAGGCATTATCCCTAGGAATTACATTCTATACTCATGAAACTCTTTTGAAGTATATTGGTGGCATGCACTCATATCTTTGTCACACTATTATGATGTTTAGCCCTACTAACATTGAAAAGGTGTCAATACAAGCTACACATCTAGAGGCTAGTAAGGGTAAGCATGCAAGTGAATATAAGAAGTCATTCAAGTTCAAGAAGAAACCAAAAGGTAAATGGAAGACTAAGAAATCAGCCACATGTTACCACTGTAAGAGAAAGGGACATGAGAAATCACAGTGTTGGGAGTTGCATCTAGAATTATAACCAAAGAAATTCAAGGATAAAGGGAAGAAAAATATTGTTGAATCAACTCATCAGGATCTAGGGTCAAATTACGGAGATGAATATAATATCATGGCCACAGGAAGCAAAGATATGCCAGCTATCGGTTCAAATTATTCAGTTCAATATGCCAAGATAGAAAGTGATATTGATCAAAAGAAAAGGAGCGAGTTTTTTCATGTCAGAGTTATAATCAAGCATATTAAGGTACATACTTTATTTGACAGTGGATCTCAAGTTAATCTAATATCTGAAGCAATTTTTAAGAATATGGGATTGAAGATGAAACCTCATAAAAATACATATATGAATTTATATGAATGTGTTATTACAATGATGAGTGTTCCATATATATAGAACATATGGTGATCATCCATAAAAGGATGCATCTCTTGGATAATAAATAACTACATTATTATTATTATTATTATTATTATTATCGTGTGTGTGTGTGTGTGTGTGGAAGAATGTCTTCCCAATGTTGTTCAAACATCAACATCATTTTCTTCAGTAGTCCATATCTATTTGAAAGCAAGGTTGTGTTCTATCAAGAAGAGAATAAATATCACCTTCTCAAGGATGGGGTTGGATATATTTTCAGATCTCAACGCATTAAAACTAATGTATCTTAGGTGAGCATACTGAAAATGAAGAGATTCATGAGCGCAAGTAAATCTTTTATTCTCATGATAGTGAAATAGAAAGAAGAAGATATAATAGATGTCTTAGCATGTTGTGATCCAAATCATAAACAGGAGTTGATCAACATCATATCGAATTATGATGAGTTGTTTCAAGAACCTACAGGGTTACCTTCTAAAACAGAGGTTGAACATGAAATATATTTGCAGAAAGATGCTCCTCCTTCGAATATTAAAATGTGCAGGTCATTAGTAATTGAGAATGCAGAAATCAAGAAGCAATTTTAGGATTTGCTTGATAAAGGAATCATTAGACCAAGCTCCTCTCTGTCGGGTTCTCGTATTGTATTAGTTCCAAAGAAAGATGGCATGTGGAGGATGTGTATTGATTTTCAAGCCCTGAACAAGATTATGGTAAAAAACTGTTATCCTCTTCCCAGAATAGATGATCTATTAGATCAATTAAATAATGTTTTTTGTTTCATCAAGTTGGACTTGAGAAGTGGTTACCATCATATCATAATTGCAGAAGGCGACATATGGAAGATTGCTTTCAAGACCAAGCAAGGCTTTTTCGAATGGTTGGTTATGCCATTTGGGTTATGTAACGCACCAACAAAATTTATGAGTGATGAATGATGTATTCAGACCTTATATAGATAATTTTGTTATTGTTTATTTATAAGACATATTGATGTTTATTCGAAGATGGGAAGATCATATAAATCATGTCAAGATAATATTTGAACTCTTGAAGAAGGAGAAGTTGTATATCAAGTTATCTAAATGTGAATTTGGAAACAATTCTCTAGTATATTTGGGTTGCATTGTAGGGAATGGTCAGTTAAAGATAGATCCTGCAAAGGTTGAAGTCATTGTGAAATGGCCCAAGCCAACTACTCCCCTCAAAGTCAGGAGATTCTTAGGAGAAGTACAGTACTGGAGAAATTCATTGCCAATTTATCATACATAGCAGCACCTCTACATGCATTAACAAGTGTTAAACAGGGCTTTCAATGGGGAGGCAAGCAACATAATGCCTTCAAGACATTGAAGGAAAAGATAAGCACCACACCAGTATTAGATTTTCCAGATCTACAATAGATATTTGAGATTCAAACCAATGCAAGCGGATATGCCATGGGTGTAGTCTTGATGCAACAAGGTAAACCATTATGTTATCATTCTGATACTTTCACTCAAGTTGTGATTAACTATCCAACATATGATAAGGAATTGTATGCGTTGGTACAAAGTGTAAAGAAATGGAATCATTACTTAATGGGAAATGAAACAATTATTCATATAGATCATCGGCCATTACAATATTTGCAGTCACATACTAAGCTACAAAAGTCATGGCACTTCAGGTGGAAGGGTTTTCCACAACAGTTTCATCTGGTAATCAAGTATAAGAAGGGTATTCATAATAAGGTTGCAAATATGTTACCAAGACCAATAATTAATGCATCTACAATACTGGGATATAATCCTTTAGCACATGAAATCTATGCAGAACAATATGCTAGATATGATGATTTTAAAGAAGTGTATGATGCACTAACTCATGAAAATCAACAGTCAGATTATTATATGCATGACAGATTATTATATCATATTGGGAAACTATGTATACCAAGGGATGAAAGAGTAAATGTAATCAGAGAAGCTCATACATATCTCATATTTGGTCATTTCGAGGTTGGTAAGACAGTTGCACAATTACATAGGTATTGTTATTGGTCTTGAATGAATGAGACAATTTCCAAGTATATAAAAGGGTGTGTGATGTGTGCCACAAGTAAGCCTAGAAACTAAAATATAGGGTTATATACACCACTTCTGGTACCTTGGCATCCATGAGAAAGTATCTCCATGGACTTTGTATGGGGTTTTCCAATGTCCAGGATAGGTCATGATTATCTATATGTTGTGGTGGATAGATTCAACAAGATGTGTATTCTAATTCCATGCAAGAAATGGGTCACAGTTGAAAAGACAACACATATGTCTTCGCTAATGTATGGGTTCATTTTGGACTTCCTACATCTATTATATCAAATTGAGAATCTCACTTTTTGGGAAAGTTTTGGTCTCATTTATGGGAGATAATGAACACTAAGTTGAAGAAGAGCACGGATTTTCATTTGCAGACAGATGGACAGACAGAGGTGGTGAACAAAACAGTGGTATATATACTTTGAGAATACTACAACACGCATCCTAAATTATAGGATGAAAATTTACCTTATATCTAGCATGACTATAATCATGTTGTGCACTGATCTTGGTGCAGACCCCTTCTTTGAAAGTCAAACGACTCTATGAAACCTTTCTTGTCTCATCCCACTTCAGACATAGGCCCTCTCAACTTCCTTTGTAGGCTTCACAACACCCGCGACCTTCCCTTTCGCGCTCTGCAAAAATCTCAGAGTATCGGGTGTTAGTGCCTTTTCTCTCGGCCCCTCCTTCGATGTGACATTGGGTGTTGACCACGCGATTGTAGGTGCGGCCACAAGTGGTTTGAAGTCAAACTACTTTTGGGACCACAATTCTTCTAGAGCCTCCATGTGTCCTCCTGGAGAAACCATGGTATGGATTGCGGCACGCCCTCAACTTTTTAAATTCCGCACAACTTATGTCCCCACAATGCGAGATGATCATCGATCTCACGATCTTGACGGTGCTTTCAAACGGATGACTGAGATCTATCCTATGGAATCAACTATTCGGATATCCCTTTCTCCGATCGCTGGCTGTGATCGATTCAGAATTCCTAACTTCGAAACTTTCGAATCTCAAACCTTGGTTTCCTTTGCAAAGCAATATTCTGGAGGAGAAGATCTGCTGACACTTGTCCCCTTCAATCGACGACTACAATCTCTGTGGTTCTCCAGACTTTGGGGTTTTGAAACCTCAAACCTCACCTTGTTCCTTACTCCAATAATCCAGAGCGGGTGATTTGTAGACACCTGTCCTCACAATCAATGGTCCATCTTTTTCCTTGGGTGTTTGACCTTTCAACCTAGATCAACAGTCCTGAGACCCTTCTCTCGATAGACGGTGGAGATCTCCTCTGGATTTTGGACTTCGGATATTTCAAATCTCAAACTCCACCCTTTCCCCAATGACTTTGTCTGAAAGCTATAATCCATTGACGTGTGTCCACCTCAGATCAACAGTTGAGGTTTACTTCAGGTCTTTACCCAGAGTGCACGGATTCATGCCACGTCTCCCCTAAATATGAAGGTTATAGATCACTTCAGGACTTTACCCGGAGTTCTCAGATATTCACCATGTCTCCTCCAGATCTGATGCTCTAGACTCACTTTGAGCCTTTGGAGTTTAGCAATCTCAGTTCTCAAACCAAAAATCCCATGACAAATTTCCCGGAGCTCGCGATCTGCTAACACGTATCCCTCTAGATCTAATGGTCCATCTTCACTTCGAATCTCCGGCACTCCATGTTTTGGGAATCTTAGAGTTAAAACTTGATTCCTCTTAAGCTCGCGATATCTGACGGCTCAGATTCTCCTTGGCGATCCAACGTTGGGCATTCACCTCAGACAATCTGACGACTCAATCTGCTTCAGATGATCGAATGACGGGGATTTTACTTCAGAAATCCGGAACTCCGGACTTCGGAAGTTTCAAGTCTCAAATATTGGTGGGTTCTCTCCCCTGTGTATATGCAGCATTGAAGCTCGTGTACCTTGTCTTGAATCAGATGACTATTGATCCTTGCGTTGTGATCCAATGGCCAACGTCACTCCTCCTCCTCAGCTTTTGATTTCTCTGACTTAGAATATTTTCTAAGTGTTCAAAGGTTTTGAACCTTTGCTCCTCCAACAAGTATGACTCTTGGATCTCGTTAACACTTATGAAAAGTGTTATTCCTCCTGAGCTTGGTCTTGTGAAGACTTCGACTTCTTACAAAGTCCCTTCGACTTATTGCACCAGATCTTTACGCAAGGTTTGAATTCTTACGGACGGATGTGCACACCTTGCATCAGTCTCTTTGCACTCCTTGCAAAAGGAAGTTTTGTGTTATCTCTTCTGAGCATCAGAACCGAAACAAATCTCGACAACGCACTCCTTGCATTCTATGTGCACACCTTGCACCACTCGACAGAAAAGAAATAGTTGAAACTTATCCTAGCATTCACAGTTCCATCTACTCGTAATGAAATTCATTCATTCATTCATGAAAACACAATAATATGGAATTGCAAGCAATGTCCACACCATGTATTGGGTCAATTTTCCTATGTTATATTCCAAAGGGAAAATGGCTACAACTATAATCAAAACAAAAACTGAAAACTCATAAATCTCCTACTAACTTGCAACTAGCCTCATTTGGGCATACATAACCTCTATTTATATCAGAGGGTTCTTACGGTTCCCCACGACTACTTGGATACTCTAAAACCTAACCTAACAACTATCTTAGATCAGTCATATTCCAAATAAGGAGTGGAAACTCCCACTTCGCTCGCAATCATTCAAGTGTGCTTCAAAGATTTTTTTGGCTCTTAGTTTAGGCGTGCTTCAAAATCACCGAGTTCAGACGTGCCTCAAAATATTCGCTGAGACTTCCAGTGTTAATATTCTGAAAATATTCCCATGCGTTGAGTGGTCTTTCTCTGCATGCTTGCCAATGATGCTCCTACATCATACTCCCCTTGACAAAAATTCATGGACTCTTGTCCATGAGCTCCTGAACCAACTTTCCATGCTTCTGGATAGCAGCTTCATTTTCCCAACTGGCATCTTTGATTGGGTGTCCCTTCCACTTGATCAGATATTCAAAATAGGTCTTCCTTCTAGTCTTCTTGCCAATCCTTTGATCAACAATCTTCTCCATCTGTGGTTTTTCTGTTGTAGGCATTTGTTTCTCCCACTGAATCTTCTCTTGATATTTTGATCCCTCTGTGTCATCTTTCCTGTAAGGATATAGGTCTGAAACATTGAATATGGGCGATATGCCCACATCATTTAACAACTCAATCTCAAAAGAATTTGCATCAAACTTCCTCAGGATCTTAAATGGTCATATATTCTTCATTTTTAACTTGTTATATGTTCCCCTAGGGAACCATTCTTTTCTGAGATGTGCCAGAACATGATCTCCTACTTCAAATTGAAGTTATCTGTGGTGTTGATTAGCTTTGTGCTTGTAATCCTGGTTAGAACTCTGCAACTGTCCTCTGATCTGGCTATGGAGCTTCATCATTTCTGCAGCAAAATCTTTAGCTCCAACGCTATTGATCTCACTCTATTCCAAGTCTCTCAACTCATATACTCCTCTGGGTTTCATTCCATACAATATTTGGAATGGGCTCTTTCCTGTTCTCCTGTTTGGTGAGTCATTGTATGCAAATTCTTCTTGTGGTAGAATTTGATCCCACTGATTCTGGTGTTCAGTAACCAGACTCCTCAACAAGTTTCCCAAACTTCTGTTTACCACCTCATTCTGTCCATCTGTCTGAGGGTGATAAGATTAGCTGAAGGAAAAAACTGTCCCCAACTTCTTCCACAGTGTTCTCCAAAAGTGACCAACAAATTTTGTGTCTCTGTCCGAGACAATGCTTCTGAGTAGTCTGTGAAGTCTCACAACTTCCTTGAAAACAGATTTGCAACATGTGTTGCATCACTAGTCTTCTGGCATGGGATAAAGTGTTCCATATTTGAAAATCTATCCACCACCACAAATATGGAATCAAATCCTCTTTGCATTCTTGGTAGTCCCAACACAAAATCCATGCTTATTGCTTCCCAAGGCCGCTCTAGTATTGGCAATGGTTGATACAATCCAGTGTTTTCTCTTAAATTCCTTTTGCATGTTGGCATATTCTACATATTTTCACAAACTTTATCACTTATGTTCTCATACCTGGCCAGTAGTATGAATCGCTCAACTGTGCAAATGTTTTATCATGTCCAAAATTTCCAGCCAATCCTCCACTATGTTTTTCCTTCAAAAGGTTATCCCTCATTGAGAATTTTGGTATGCACAACTGATTTCTCTTGAACAACAATCCCTCTTGAATCATATACTCTGTCCACTGGCTTTTGTCTCTCATCACAGGATTTTTGCATGCTTCATATGCTTCCTTAAAATCTATATCATCACAATACATGTCCTTAAGGTGTTCAAACCCCAAGGTCTTCACCTGAAATTCCTGTAGAATCAAGCATCTCCTCCTTAATGCATCAACAACTTTGTTAGCATTCCCATCAATATGTTTTATGACAAAAGTAAAATTCTGCATAAACTCAACCCATTTTCCATGTCGTTGATTCAATTTTTCTTGTTTGGTTATGAATTGTAAGGCCTAGTTATTGCTATACAAGACAAATTCCTATGGGACAAGGTAATGTCTCCACTTCTTCAAGGCTTGAATTATGGCATAAAACTCCTTATCATATGTGGAGTATTTTCTCTTGGTCTCATTCATATTCTCACTGAAATAGGCAACAGGTCTAATATCCTGACTCAAAACTGCTCCAATTGCAACTCCACTTGCATCACATCTCACCTGAAATGTCTTTTCAAAATTCAGCAAGACCAGAATCAGTCATTCTATTATTTTCTCCTTCAGTATATTGAATCTCCTCTCAGCTTCCTCTGTCCATTTAAAATACTTGTGCTTCTTCTTCACTGTATCCATCATTGGTGCACAAATTCCACTGAACTCTCTTATGAAATTCCTATAGAAACTTGCTAGTCCATGGAATCTCCTTACCTCAAACATACTCTTCGGTGACGGCTATTCTTTGATTTCTTTCACCTTCTCTGGATCCATCTTCAGTTCATTTTAAGAGGTCACAAAACCCAGGTAAATGAGTTTTGTCTTCATAAAAGAGGACTTCTTCAGATTTATCAACAACTTATCCTGTTGTAGTCTCCTCATCACTAGTGGCAGGTGCCTTAAATGCTCCTCTTTAGTCCTGATAAAGATCAGTATATCATCCATATATACAACCACAAACTTTCCAATTAAATCTTTCAGTATTTCATGCATCAGCCTCATAAAAGTAATCAGGGCATTTCTTAAGCCAAATGGCATAACAAGCCACTCATACAAACCTTCATTTTTCTTGAAGGATGTCTTCCACTCATCACCTTCTCTCATTCTAATCTGGTGATATCCACTTTTTAAATCTATCTTAGAAAAGAAATTTTCTCCACTTAAACAATCCATTAAATCGTCCATTCTTGGTAAAGGGAATCTATACCTGATGGTGATCTTGTTAATGGCTCTTGAGTTTGTACACATTCTCGATCCCCCATCCTTCTTTAGACTCAAAACAGTTTGTACTGTGCATGGACTCAAGATCTCTCTCACGAAACCCGTGTCTAACAGTTCCTGGACTTGGTTCTTCACTTCCTCATTCTCTCGAGGTGTCAATCTCTATGTTTCTTTGTTCGACAGACTTGCTCCTGGTATCAAGTCAATATGGTGGTCGATACTTCTGATGGGTGGTAATGAGTAGGTAGCTCATCCACCACTATGTCAGCAAAATTATCCAACAATTCCTAAACTTCTTCAGACAAATCATCCATTGAATTACTTGTAAGGATAACTTTGGGTTTCCTCACCACAACAAACTGCATCTCTTGTTCTTTCTTGACTTCTTTCAGGAGTTCCTTCGCGCTCATGAGAAGTATGCTCATGTCGGATTCCTCTTTCACTTCCTTCTCCTCTATTGCCAGCAACATGTGTGTTCTACCATTATTCTTCAAGGTGTATGTCTTCTTCTTCCCATCATGAATGAAATTCATGTCAAAATGCCATGGTCTTCCTAATAAAATATGGCATACATCCATGGAAATTAAACCACATAGAATTTCATCTCTATATCCTCCTATCTTAAATTAAACCAAGCATTGTGTAGTAACCATTACCTGGTGTCCTTTCTACAACCATGAGACTTTGTATGGCTTCGGATGTGCAGTTGTCTCCAGCTCCAATTTCTCCACCATCTCTATGGATACTAAGTTTTCAGTGCTCCCACTTTCAATTATCACCTTGCATAATCTATCTTTAGTCTTGCAAGTGGTCCTGAAGTGACTATTCCTTTGCACTGGCTTTTCAACTTCTACCTATGGTTTTAAGAGAACCTTCCTCAACATCAGGGATCTTCCATCCTCTGCTACTTCTACGTCAACATTCCCTCTCTGTGCTTCTGAAATGTGAGCTTCACCTACTTCTTATTTCTTTTTCTCGGGAAATTCCCAAGACATGTGCCTTGTCTTTCCATAGGCATGGCATTTTACTTCTCCTCCTCCCCTTCTTCCTCTTCCTCTAGAAGAACTTCTTCCACCACCCTGTCTTCCTCGGGAACTTCATCCTCTTTCTGAGTGACTGTGTGGTTTCTCAACCTCATCCTTAGACTTATTTTCCTTGTCATGGGTAAATCCCTTGATTTTGTTTGGGGTTGGGATTTTGCCTCTTCCTCGCTGGATTTGTTTTCTATCCAACTTCTCCTCTGCCTTCAGTGCAAATTGATAAGCATCCTCCACTGTCCTTACTGACATCATGTTGAGCTCATTCTGGATTTTCATATCTCAGTCCATTTATATATCTGGCAACTTTTTCTTCATCTCTCTCCCTTTGTCCAGTTCCGATGTTCATCCTATGGAACTTATATGTGTACTCCTTATCTGTCATCCCCTTCTACCTCAGGTTCTACATCTTCCTGAACAAATTGATCTGACAATCTTTGGGCATGAACTTATCCTTCAGCTTGGCTACCATTATGTCCCAAGTCTTTATCTTCTATTTTCCTTTGCTTCTCCTCTCAGCTTGTAGTTCATCCACAGCGTTGCATGTTCTTTTAGCATGGTGATAGCCTGTTTCACCTTTTTCTCTTCATCGACCTCTTCATAGTCGAAATGTTTGTTCATGGATCTCACCCAATACAACAGCTCTTCAACAAATTACCTTCATACATTGGGACCTATATCTTGGCTCTGCCTCCCATTATAGAAACTTCTCTCAGCAAGCATTCTTCGGCAACATCCTCTCCTCCATCTTCTTCGGCTTCTACTTCTTCACTCTCTGCATCGTTGATGTCTCTAGCATCAAGTGCTCTTCTCTACGCTGCCTCCATCACCTCTAATCTTGCACGAAGTTCTCGCATCTCTCTTTCTATAGATCGATTGGATAAAGGTGGTTCCACTCATCTCCTTGGTGGAATTGTGTTGACTTTCTGTCACACACAGAGTACAAATTTGAGTTCTTTTGTCTCCTCTCCTTTACCTTCTTTCTACGAGAAAAAATATGGCTCTGATACCACTTGGTGCAGACCCCCTTCTCTCCTAAGGGCTATGCGACCTACCGATAAAGATCATCTATTCAGGAGTCAAACAACTCTCTGAAACCTTGCTGGTCTCATCCCGCTTTAGACACAGGCCCTCTCAACTTCCTGCGTGGGCTTCACGACACCCGCGACCTTCTCTTTAACGCTCTGCAAAAATCTCAGAGTATCGGGCATTAGCACCTTTTCTCTCGGCCCCTCCTCTGATGTGACCTTGGGTGATGACCACACAATTGCGAGCACAACCACAAGCGGTATGAAGTCAAACTACTTTTGGGCCCGCAATTCTCCTTGGGCCTCCATGTGTCCTCCTGGCGAAACCACAGTATGGATTGTGGCCCGCCCTCGAATTTTTAAAGTCCGCACAACTTTTTTCCCCACAATGAGAGATGACCGTCGATCTCACAATATTGATGGTGATTTCAAATGGACGATTGAGATCTATCCTCTGGAATCAACGGTTCGAATATCCCTTTCTCCGATCGACGACTGTGATCGATTCGAAATTCTGGACTTCAGAACTTTAAAATCTCAAACCTTGGTTTCCTTTGTAGAGAAATCTTCCGTAGCGGAAGATCTACTGACACTTATCCCCTTCTATCGACGGCTATGATCTCTGTGGTTCTCCAGACTTCGGGGTTTTGAAACCTCAAACCTCGCCTTCTTCCATACTCCAATCTTCTGGAGTAGGTGATCTGTAGACACCTATCCTCACAATCAACGGTCCAACTTATACCTTGAGTGTTTTACCTTTCAACCCAGATCAACGGTCCTGAGACCCTTCTCTCGATCAACGGTTGAGATCTCCTCCAGGTTTCAGACTTTGGATATTTCAAATCTCAAACTCCACCCTTTCCCCAATGACTTTGTCTGAAAGTTATAATCCACTGACGCATGTCCACCTCAGATCAACAGCTAAGGTTTACTTTGGGTCTTTACCCGGAGTGCATGGATTCACGCCACGTATCCCCTGAATCTACCGGCTATAGATCACTTTGGGACTTTACCCGGAGTTCTCAGATCTGTTAGCACTCTGTAATTTGCCCAAGGCTGTAAGGCAGTCACAGAGGCAACATCAAAACCACTTCGAGTCTTGGATCTAGCCCTCCAAGACTCAGAGAGGGATATCTCTGTCTGATATAGCTTTGTTTAAAGAGATATTAGGCTAGTTAATGAAAACAATGGGCTTTGTTGTCAAAGTGTTTTTGAATTGGTTGAGACAATCAACTCCTCCATTGGGCTATGGGGTCTGTAATTAATTAGGAATGAAATACAGCCATAAACGAGGAAAGATGACTACCACAGGGCGAGGTGATATACTCACTAGATCTTTTGCAGCTTAAATGATGGACAGAAGAAAGGGTGAGAAGGATAAATTCGATTAAGAAGCAGTTAAGAATTCCTTAATCGAAAACATCAGAAGATAAACATTTAAATCTTTTAGAATCGGAAACAGGGTATCAGAGATAAATCCTGAGACATATGTTACTCTTAAAGATTAGTTTCAGAAAAAAAATATGATTACAGAGCAAGAAAACATTTAACTGAGAAATCACATCACCAGTAAACATACGCAAGAATCCTGTAAAGTGCCTCTCTTTCATTAATGGCAGATTTCTTCAAAAATGTTACAGCTTGATAGCCATAGGGCGTGAAGATCCAACCCTTTTACATTAAAATCATACCAATAAATAATATATATCTTCTCTTCAAGTTTTGAGAGTCGTTTCAACTGCCTCGGCCAAAAATAGCCACCACTCCCAGAAAATTTGGAGTTTTCTGCCATAAACAATGGACCGTTTTTCTGCGAAACAGGGGTCCGATCAGACGTGATTCTATATTCAATGATGACACTTGGGATAAAACTGAAAGAGGTTATTGTATATGGGCATGTTATGGACAAAAACCTCTTTCGGTTTCACAAAATTCATCCCCAACTGGCCGTGACATCTCCTGCAAAATCGGGACTGAAACGGAAAATTTAAAATATGGAAAAATAGGCCTCAAAGATGTCTTCGAATCTCTCTGCTCGTGACCCCGTTGAAAAAACTGAAAGAGGTTTTTGTTCCTCAGTCCATTATGAGAAAAAACTCTCTCGAATTTTTAAAATTTGCCTCCGTTGTCTCAAAAATCGACCTGGAAGAGGACGTGGTAAAATAGGAAAAAATGGTGAAAATGAGGGAAAATGGTTTTTTGGCGGGAAAGCGGTATTCCAGACCCCCCCCCCCTCGTTAAACGTAGACAGCCCGGGGTGGTCCGTTATTTAACCTGGTTCGTTGATTTCGGTGCTTAAATCCGTGCCGTTGGAATTTGTATGAGGTTTATTTATGATTCTGGACCCCCCCGTTAAACGTCGAACTCACGGGGGGGTCCGGAATTAAACATGGTGCATTGATTATTTTGGTCATGAGCTTGAAATGGTTTTAATACATGAAATGTGCGTGGGGTATAGTGTAGTGGATGGGACGTGGGGTAGTGAGGTAGGTGGGGTATGAGCGGGAGTTTGGGTGAGTGAGTGGGGATGACGTAGGGGGATGGGAAGTGAGTGGATGGTGAGGTGAGGGTGACGTGAGGGGGATGGGTGAATGGAAAATGACGTAGGTGGGTGAGGGTACGTGGGGGTAGGGCTTAGGATTAAATTAGTTTTATTAACTTTTTAATGTTTTTGTTTTTGTTTCATTTGTTTGTTTTTTTTATATTATATTTAATATAATTTTTATTATATTTGTTTACATTTTATTACTTTTTTCTTTTTTAATGTTTTTTAATGTTTTTTAATAATTTGTGTTTATTTATTCATTTTATTACTTTGTTTATATTTTATTAATTATTTAATGTTTTTGTAATTTTCTTTTTTATTTAATTTCTTAACTAATCCTAATTACTAACTAATTACTAACCTAAATTTATTAACTTAATTAATAATTAATTAATTAATGATTAATTAATTATTAAATAGTTATTTATTAATCAATTTTAACCTAGACTAACCTTATGGCTATTTTTTTGTTCATCCTAAGTCCATTTATGTAGGGATGGAAGGAGGGATAATGGAGGCTGACAAAGGACAAGGGGGAGGGGATGCAACGGATGAAGGATGCAACAAGGTGATGGGGAAATGAGTGACAAGAATGGAGGGAGGAAAATGGAATCACCTGAGCCATACTTCGTCATCACGGGAGAGATGCCAAATCACAGTCGAAGAATTGATTCGCCTATAATTATAGGACCCCAACATAGGCTCCACCTGGGGATGGCAGCTTCTTTCAGGAGGTGTCAAGAACCACAGATCTGTGAATCATGCAGACCGGTGCTTTTACCCATTGGGCTGATCCTGAAATCTTATTCTGCAACTTGTACTTGTTTTGATCTTGTGACTGAAATGAAATCAAATGAACGCTGTTGAAAAAGAAATGCTCATAATGCTGAGCTTATTCACATTCTACTACCTACCCTATGCTACTGATCATTTTGTAAAATCAAATAATACAAAAATGCCAATGAAGCCAATCAAGTAGCTTCTAAGACCAGTGGATTGCTTGACTGCTCGTTATCACAGTGAGAAGTGCAGCTTGACCTTTTTCCCGTAGACTCAGAACTGCAAAGTGTAAAGGCCACTTCTGAAAGCATGATCGATCTTTATCATAGAGGCTTCGACAATCTTGGAAAGAAAAAGTCATGTCAGAGAAAGATTTAGGCTCCACAGTGAGAAAATTCTCCATATAGGTAGTTAGAGGATCAAGGTAGAAATGACATGCTCCTTGATTCTTGGATGGCAGCTCTGGCACTGTATCTACGTTATTTTCGTCTTTATGCATTTCCTGACATGGCTGCAACTTTCCTGATGAGTTGTGAACTGATGCTTCTGCTGAACACACCCCTGCAGCTGACTGTCTGATCATGTCAATGTCATAGCAGCATTTTATCTCATGACTGGTGAATGAAGAATGATTTTGGCCACACAGGCCATTCAACTGATCAGCTATTGGATCCTGAAAGGACTGACAATACTGCTGCATTGACTCAAATGAAATTTCCTTCTTGTTTCTGTACTTATCCTTCACCACTTGTCCAAGAGTCTCCTTCAAAACTTGAAATGATTTAAAACACAATGGCACAGAGTTCTTTTGGATTAAATCATAATTTGTCTCAGGCTTTAAGCTTTCATCAATAATTTGAAAATTGAAGGAGGGCAAGTGCTGTGATTCTGGGTTTAAAACAGTCTCCATATCCTTAATGGCATCTTCTACTGATTGATCAGAGACGTTTCTGTCTTCACTATTTACAAATGACCTAGAGTTTCCTTTCAGAAATTGAAAAGATGAGCAACATAAGGACAAAGTGTCTTCACTTACTCTGATATTTTCTGCACATTCCTCATCGCTATCATGACTGTTGCGCAATGGTTGATTGTCGCATCTGAACGGTAAATGATCTTCTTCCTGCCAATGACATGCTGGCAGTTTCTCAAAACAGTCAACCACTATTTCAGCTTCATGATCATCATCATACTGATCATACTTGGGTAAATCATCCATGGATGAAATGCCATTGAACATGCATATCATGTGAGCTGGTTGTTCCTCTACAAGTCGAGATGGAGATTCATCTTTGACTGTGCTGTGAATTGAATACATGAACGAATCATTATTCAAACCATGGTACCAAGGATGAGAAGCAGCATGTTTGGGAACTGTGACACTTTCTTTCTCTGAAATCAAGGGACCATGATGTCTTTGGACAGCAAGCTCCTCTTTTATGTTAATCTTCTGCATCAGCTTTTCCATGGCACTGGCTAAAATCTCCAGTTTAGCTTCTGATGACTTCAGCTGCTCCATTTCTTTGTCCTTTAACTGTGACCTCTTGATCAGCAAGTTGGTCTCCACATCAACAACAATATTCTGTATTTCTTCAAGGCTTGCAGTGTTCCTTTCTCTTAATTGAAATGTCATCTCAGGATCGAAGGCATCTGGGTAATGCAAGTGAGCTGATCCTGGGGGTGGCCTTATATCAGCAGGTATTGCAAGATAAACTTTATTGAATCTGGCTGAAAATTGTTGTACTGTCTCCCCTGGCTTTCTTTTCAAGTGTTCATACTCTTCTATGATAAGGAAAACATTTCCCCTGACCACCCACCTATCCAAGAAAACTTGCATGAACTGCTGAAAATTTCTGATGCTTGCAGATGGCAGACTTCTGAACCAATTTTTAACCTTGCCTTGCAAAGACAGGGTAAGCATCCTGATACAGACATCATCATCTTCAACCTCATAAAGGTCAAGGAAATCCTCAAGGTTTTGAATATGCTTTTCAGCAGTGACCTTCTCATTTTCCCCATCAAACCTAGGCAGATTATTGATGTAATGGGCAGGAAGGTCATGGAGAATAGGAGGCAAATCCAGAGGCTTGTATAGGTCTGGGATTTTTGCAAGCATAGGAGATGAAGCAAGGGGCTTACAAACATCCAGAGGTTTAGCAGGAGTAGGAGACAAAGCAGGAGGCTTATGTCTCACTAGGGTTTCTACAGGTGCATCTGGGATGTGCACAAGTGTATGAGCATGTACATATTCTACAGTTGGGGATATGATATCTTGAGACTCATCAATTGACTGATGGTCAAAATACTCTTCAACAATATACTTTTGATCAGGCTTAGAAAAATACAAGACATGATTGAAGATAAAACCAAATATGTCTTGAATGCAATTTGATCTTGAATACCTAGTCTTTCTAGGCTGCTTGGCCATGCTTTAGGTTCTTCCTCCAGTGGAGTCTTCGATCTGGCACTGTCTGAAGCTGTTTGGAGTCGCTAGGTGAATGATCTCAGCCTTCTTGTGTCTGGTCACTGTCCACCATCAGTGATCAGAGCTGGAGCTTGAAGTGTACTACTGGGAAAAGTTCCCCAGTACGGTCGCCATTCTGTTAGCACTCTGTAATTTGCCCAAGGCTGTAAGGTAGTCATAGAGGCAACATCAAAACCACTTCGAGTCTTGGATCTAGCCCTCCAAGACTCAGAGAGGGATCTCTCTGTATGATATAGCTTTGTTTAAAGAGATATTAGGCTAGTTAATGAAAACAATGGGCTTTGTTGTCAAAGTGTTTTTGAATTGGTTGAGACAGTCAACTCCTCCATTGGGCTATGGGGTCTGTAATTAATTAGGAATGAAATACAGCCATAAAGGAGGAAAGATGACTACCACAAGGCGAGGTGATATACTCACTGGAACTTTTGCAGCTTAAATGATGGACAGAAGAAAGGGAGAGAAGGATAAATTCGATTAAGAAGCAGTTAAGAATTCCTTAATCGAAAACATCAGAAGATAAACATTTAAATCTTTTAGAATCGGAAACAGGGTATCAGAGATAAATCCTGAGACATACGTTACTCTTAAATATTAGTTTCAGAAAAACAAGATGATTACAGAGCAAGAAAAAATTTAACTGAGAAATCACATCACTAGTAAACATACGCAAGAATCCTGTAAAGTGCCTCTCTTTCATTAATGGCAGATTTCTTCAAAAATGTTACAGCTTGATAGCCACAAGGCGTGAAGATCCAACCCTTTTACATTAAAATCATCCTAATAAATAAGATAGATCTTCTCTTCAAGTTCCGAGATTCGGTTCAACCGCCTCGGCCAAAAATAGCCACCACTCCCAGAAAATTCGGAGTTTTCTGCCATAAAAAATGGACCGTTTTTCTGCGAAACAGGGGTCCGATCAGACGTGATTCTCTCTTCAATGATGACACCTGGGAGAAAACTGAAAGAGGTTATTGTATATGGACATGTTTTGGACAAAAACCTCTTTCAGTTTCACAAAATTCATCCCCAGCTGGCCGTGACAGCTCCTGTAAAATCGGGACTGAAACGGAAGATTTAAAATATGGAAAAATAGGCCTCGAAGATGTCTTCGATTCTCTCTGCTCGTGACCCCGTTGCAAAAACTGAAAGAGGTTTTTGTTCCTCAGTCCGTGCTGAGCAAAAAACCTCTCTTGGATTTTTAAAATTCACCTCCGTTTGCTCAAAAGTCGACCTGGAAGAGGACGTGGTAAAATAGGCAAAAATGGTGAAAATGAGGGAAAATGGTTTTTTGGCGGGAAAGCGGTATTCCAGACCCCCCCCTCGTTAAACGTAGACCGCCCGGGGGGGGTCCGGAATTTAACCTGGTTCGTTGATTTCGGTGCTTAAATCTGGGCCGTTGGAATTTTTATGAGGTTTATTTATGATTCTGG